>PITA01024402.1:0-26385 GCA_004023965.1 Spilogale gracilis
CTCCCCTCCCCCACTCATGGGCCCCCAAATGATAAACACGAATAACAGATTTCACAGGATAGAGTCAGCCTTCTGTTTATCGTCTTTAATACTTATTTGTGATTATTGTTGCCAGAACTATCTCTCCTTGTCTCCCTGCCACCTTCAACTCTTGATGTCTGGTTGGTATTTATACAACAGGGCTTTGTCCCAGTCGCCCTCTGTTTTGTCTTTCTTTTTTAACCTCGAGCGACAACTTCCTGAGTTCACATCCTCCTGCATCTTGAAGTGCGCACTCTGCGTGAGCTGCCCTCTGTCTCTGTGTCCAAGGGACAGGCTATCTCAAGGTCAGCATCGTGCATCAAGCTTAGATGGCTGGGCCTCTGCATTACAGGATTCTGCGGTGCTCACCGTCTCAAGAATCACAAGGGTTAAAAAAGGAAAAAAGAATGTATTCCTCACACTGTGTCGGGTTGGAAATTTTTGAGTCAAGTGTTTTAAAAAGAAAGAAGGTCTTTCAGAGTAAAGAGGGTAGGACTGACTCTCATACAAGACAAATTGTGTGTCACCTGCCTCCATCGGCTCCGTCTGTGTATACATGTGACCCATGGCCTGCCTTGACAGACGGGGTGGCCTGTCCCCTGTCCCCTGCTCCTCTACTCCTGCAGTGTTGTTGATCATCTATGCTCTCCGAATCCATCTTGTCCTTCAACTGCTGTCATTCCAGGAAACTGGTTCCTTAACTGCTGTCCAAAGCTGTTTATCAGAGGTCCATACGTGTTCATTCCAGAGGATATGTTTTCCAAGTGTATCATTCAGAGCTCTACGTTAATTTTTAAAGCTCTTTCAAGCTTTCGATTTAATTTTTCAAAAAGTATTGAAATTTTTTAAAAAGATTTATTTTTTGAGGGGCCTGGGTGTCTCAGTCGGTTAAGCATCTGCCTTCGGCTTGAGTCATGATCTCAGGGTCCTGGGATTGAGCCCCGAGTCAGGCTCCCTGCTCAGCAGGGGGCCTGCTTCTCCCTCTCCCACTCCCTCTGCTTATGTTTCCTCTCTGGCTATCTCTCTCTCTGTGTCAAATAAATAATAAGTAAAACCTTTTAAAAAAGATTTATTATTTATTTATCTCTCTATTTATTTATTTGGGGGTGCAGGGGTAGGAGCAGAGGGAGAGGGAGAGAAAAATCTTAAGTAGACCCCCTGCTGAGCCTGGAGCCCCTTGTGGGGCTCGATTTCACAACCTTGAGATCATGACCTGAGCTTAAATCAAAAGTCAGACACTTAACTGACTAAGCCACCCAAGTGCCCCAAAAAGTATTGGAATTGGAGGGAAACAAGTAAATAATAATACCCTTTCCCCTGTCTAGTTATGGGACCAAATGAGAGAAAGGCACAGAAATCAGATATATGGAGATTAAAATATCACCCGCATTAAAGATAAAGTTTAAGCTGGAGAAAGAGGCTTGAGGTGGCAGTCAAGGGGCTTGCTAGAGCTGAATCCCCGAGTTGAACCCACCCACCCAGTGTGGGCAGCGCTGAATCCCACAGGCCTGCCTCACTGGGCTCTGCTTGGGTCTCCTTCCCTGCAGAGAAGGAAGGATGGACAAGAGATCAGGGGTATCGCTTTAGTAGAATTATCTCCACGTGGAATCCGAGCTAGAGGTTCATAGTTGTATTTCAGTAAAGAAATAGGAGTGGGACTGGATATTTACCCCAAAGATACAGATGTAGTGAAAAGAAGGGCCATGTGTACCCCAATGTTCATAGCAGCAATGGCCACAATCGCCAAACTGTGGAAAGAGCCAAGATGCCCATCAACAGATGAATGGATAAAGAAGATATGGTACATATACACAATGGAATACTATGCCTCCATCAGAAAGGATGAATATCCAACTTTTGTAGCAACATGGACGGGACTGGAAGAGATTATGCTGAGTGAAATAAGCCAAGTAGAGAAAGTCAAGTATCACATGGTTTCACTTACTTGTGGAGCATAAAGAGTAACGTGGAGGACAGTAGGAGAAGGAAAGGAAATGTGAACTGGGGTAAATCAGAGAGGGAGACAAACTATGACAAAATTTGAATCTGAGAAACAAACGGAGTTTGGACGGGATGGGGGTCGGGGGATGGGTGAGCCTGGTGGTGGGTATTAAGGAGGGCACCTATCGCATGGAGCACTGGGTGTGGTGCATAAGCAATGAATCTTGGAACACTGAAAAAATAAAATAAATTATTTATTTTAAAAAAAGAAATGGGAGTGGGGCTTACAAATACTCATAAATGTGTACAGAGAAGTCATACAATAAATAAGTTTGTTACACAGTCTGGTAAACATAACTGTGGAAAGTCAAATCTTTAGGGTCAGGTTTATAAAAACATCAATCATTTAGGCAATACCTTTAACCTTGGAAGGAATAAAAGGAAAGAACTCTGGGACAGTGGAAAACTGGAATGGGTACAAGTAAGGGCAAATGTGATGATGAAGCATTCACAAACCAAGTGAGAAGGCAAGAGCTGAGGATTTAGGCCATCTTGCTCTGGAAAGGGGTGTCAGGGAGCAGATGGCCGCCCTGAGATGGGTGGAAGTACCTGAAAGACATGATTTTGCATGACTGCTGAGGCCAGAGGTGAGACCAGTGGTACAGGTTATTAGGACACAGATTTCAGGTCATTGCACGGAATGGGGCCACTGGACAATAGGCAAGCTTTCTATTCCAGAAAAAGACAGAGTTGAGATTAGATGACCATTTTCAGGACTGTTGCAGAAAGAGGCTTAAGCCACATGGTTGGTGAATGAGATTAGTTATTCTCAAACCTTTTGGTCTTGAGATCTCTTGACATTCTTAAAAAATTATTGAAAGGCCCAAAAAGACTTTCTGTATGTAGGTTGTATGTATCAACCTTTACTAAATTTGACATTAATTAAAACATAACATTAAAGTATTTCATTCCTTTTTTAATTTTTGTTTTTTCCATTACCCAGCCACCCTATCTTTCCCCTCCACCCCCACCAACCCTCAGTTTGTTTCCTGAGATTAAGAATCTCTTATTGTTTGTCTAACTCTCCGGTCCCATCTTTTTTCCCTTCTCTACCTCCACAAACTCCCACCTGCCTCTCATATTCCTCATATCAGAGAGCATATGATAATTGTCTTTCTCTGATTGACTTACTTCACTCAGGATAACACCCTCCAGTTCCATCCACATCACTGCAAATGGCAGGATTTCATTCATTTTTTTTTAAGATTTTATTTATTTGACAGAGAGAAGCACAGCCAGAGAGGGAACACAAGCAGGGGGAGTGAGAGAGGGAGAAGCAGGCTTCCCGCCGAGCAGGGCACCCAATGTGGGACTCAATCCCAGGTCTCTGGGATCATGACCTGAGCCGAAGGCAGTCACTTAACCAACTGAGCCACCCAGGCACCACCAGGATTTCATTCTTTTTGATGGCTGCATAGTATCCCATTGTGTGTGTGTGTGTGTGTGTGTGTGTGTGTGTGTGTGTGTGACATCTTCTTTATCCATTCATCTATTGATGGACATCTAGGTTCTTTCCATAGTTTGGTTATTGTGGACATTGCTACTATAAATATTGAGGTGCACATGTCCCTTTGGATCACTACATTTGTGTCTTTAGGGTAAATACCTAGTAGTGCAATTGCTGGGTCATAGGATAGCTCTATGTTCGACTTTTTAAAACAATGTTATTTATTTATTTGACAGAGAGAAACACAGCAAGAGAGGGAACACAAGTGAGAGAGGGTAGTGAGTGAGAGAGGAGGGAGAAGCAGGCCTCCCACCGAGCAGGGAGCCCAATGCGGGGCTTGATCCCCGGTCTCCGGGATCATGACCTGAGCTGAGGGCAGTCGCTTAACCAACTGAGCCACCCAGGCGCCCCTATTTTCAGCTTTTTGAAGAATCTCCATACAGTTTTCCAGAGTGGCTGCACCAGCTTGCATTCCCACCAACAGTGTAAGAGGGTTCCCCTTTCCACACGTCCTCGCCAACATCTGTTGTTTCCTGACTTGTTAATTTTGGCCATTCTGACTGGTGTGAGGTGGTATCTCACTGTGGTTTTTATTTGTATTTCCCTGATGCTGAGGGATGTTGAGCACTTTTTCATGTGTCTGTTGGCCATTTGGATGTCTTCTTTGGAGAAATATCTGTTCATGTCTTCTGCCCATTTCTTGATTGGATTATTTGTTCTTTGGGTGTTGAGTTTGGGGAATTCTTTATATATTTTGGATAAAGTATTTAATTCATTCAAAACAATAAACCCATTACATGTTAGCATAAAGAATATTTATGAAATATATTTATGGCATTATTTTATATTTTTGCAACCCTCTTTTATGCCTCGCTTAATGGGAGACAGCTGGATTCTCATGTCTCCTGCATTCCCTCAGTTGCAATATGTTGGTTTGGCTGAAGGGCATGAAAAAATCCAGCCTCAACAGATGTGTGGATGAAATAAGGAGGAGTACTTTACATATGCTTTTCGGATCCTTGTGGACATTCTTCTTTGTCATTACTCCAAAACGCAGAAGTAGTAGTTTCTCAAAGGTAAGCTGCAATGAGAAATCTCAAATCGTATCAATTAACTTTTTTTACTGTCACATTAAAGATGCACTAATCTATCCTGTCGTCCGATCTTTCGCTCATTTAGGATATATTAACGACATGCTTAATATTATTATGGGAACAGAGTCAACATTGCAGATCCCCTGGAAGGGTCTGGCTACAGACCCGTTTCTGAGGACCACTGCTCTAGAAAACCCTTCCAACTGTCAGTGTTATGATTTTATGAAATAACTATCACAGCTCAAGGAACTCTTTCTGTAGGACAGCTCCACTAACATCAGGTGTGTTGCAAGCTCCCACTTAGAGGAGCTCAAGCGAGAACAAAAATTACCTAAATTTTCCTCTGGGCAATCTCAGAAATGCCGGGAAAGAAAATGCAGTCATGCTGCCCTTGGGCTGGACTGGAAAGTTGAGGATTGACCCTACAGCCTCCTTGCCTGGAGCCACGTGGTTTCTCTTGTCCACCCGTGTCTCCAAGCATCCGCCTTCTGGGTGGCGTGGTGGCTTCCCTGCTCTTCCATAGCATTGGGGTCGCCAGCCTTTGATTTACCCGGGAGCTGACCAGCTGTAATCCCACCAGACCTTTCAGTTCAAGAATCGTCTTTTCCCACGGCCTCGGATTCCTGGTTCCAAACTCCTGCGAGAGAGCCGGACAACCTGACTGGCTGAGCGTGGTTCAGGACTGGGGTCACGCGGCCACCCCGGCGCAGTGGCTCTGGCCAGGGCACGCCAGGTGACCGGGGACAGACACAGCCCCAGACAGACAGCACCGGATGCGTCTCCTCTCTTAGAACTGGGCATTGTGAAACACTAGGAGGTTTACATGTAGGAACGCAATCAGACGCAGCAATAAGGGACCTAGTGGTAGTCATAGTACGGGTTGGTAATTACTGAGAGCTACCGTGGCGATCGCTAAGCAAAGCACTTGGACTATGTTTTCCTCATTAAAATAAAATAAAAACAGAAAAAAACCCTAAATATTAGGCTCTGTTTTTAATCCCTGATGCAGCCTAGGTGTTAGGAGCACGGGCCTCCGAGCCAAACGGCCAGAATTCGCGTACTTGTGTGACTTAGGCCAGGGCCTTCCTCTCTTCGCACCTCTGCCCTTTTCTCCGAGGCAGCTGGCTTCCTGGAGGAAGAATGGGGGGTCCATGAGAGGGAGGGTGAGGGCAGGGATTGGAGAGTTCATACCTCAGCTGTCGGGGGAGGCGGCAAAAGACGGGAGCAGGTGTAAGAGGAAAAGGCTTGTGCCTGTCATGAGAAAAGGAGTTTGTTGGGATGGATCAGAAGGCCCCCCGGAAGTGTGGGATTCAAATCCCAGTGCTGCCACGTTTCTTAAAGACTGCCTCTGTTTCCTTGTGTGCAAAGCGAGATCCTCGCAGCATCAGACGTGAAGTCTAGGACCCAAAGCTGTGTGCGGTTAGTGAGAACCATCCTGCGGGCAGAGCCTGCCGTGATCAGAGCAATGCTCGGACCTCGCCTCCAGGACAGGCCCCGGGAGCCGGGATAACACACACACACACACACACACACACACACACACACACACACACACAAACACACCCCATCCCCACGGAGGAGCTGCCGACCTCGCCATCCATGACGGCTGGTCCCGCCCGAGTGCCTGACCTCTGGAAATGACCTTGCTTGCTCCGTAACAAGCTGTCCCTACTCGACGGGCCCCTTGAATTTGGGAGACTGGGACACACAGTGACCGGCTGGTGGGGTAAAGGGCTTGAAGCCCCTGAGCTTGACCATCAGGCTTGAATGGCGAAATCTCCTGAAAAGCCATGATGGTCCAACATTCTGCTTCCGTCCCAACGCCGATCCTAAAGATCTTCAAATTGTGCGGTGGGCCCTGGCTGCGAAAGGGGTGGCCGTCGGGTCAGACAGCCTGGTTCCCTGGGGACAGAGATGGCAAGCAGATGTCCCGACACTTTCTCCTAGCAATGACTGACCGAGCAGCTAAAGGATGGAGTGATGACAACAGCCTGGGGGTGGGGAGGGGCACCGGGACTCATTTCTTGCAGGTGATGAGCAAAAAATAAGTGTTATTCTCCGTGAAGGAGATTAACAGTGAGGCCGTGCTAAGCCAGGAGAGGGGAGAGCTTGAGACAACAGGAGACAGAACCCTGGGCTCCACGTCTGAACGTCCAGGTGAGAGTCCTGGCTCCCCTACCTACTAGAAACGGGGGGCGGTGGCCACAGTTGCTCCCTCGTCTGTAGAGTGGAGTCCCTGGGCTACCGTCCTTGCTTGCTTACTCTCATGGCTGTGGAGAAAGAAAGAATTCTAGGAAAACTCCACATGTGATTTCTGATTCTTCTGTGGCTTCTTGCTCCCTGTGCGGTGTGTTATGTGAGAGAGAGAAAGGCCCAGAGATTATGTCCCGTGGCTGCTCTAACAAATTACCACAAACTCGGTGGCTTAATTCAACCCACATTGATTTTCTTACTGTTCTGGAAGCCAGAAGTTGAAATTAGTTTCACTGATTCAAAATCAAAGCTTTGACAAGGCCAGGCTCCCCCCACAGGCTCTAGGAGAGAATCCATTTCCTTGCCTTTTATAGCTTCTAGAGCTGCATTCCATGACTTCCTTGGCTCCTGGTTCGAGTCTCTGTCTTCTAACCCAGCAGCACAGCATCTTGCCTCTGCTGTCAGATCTCCTGATCTTCTTCTGGTCCAGCCTCCCCAAGTCCCTTTCCCAAGGACCGTTGTAATTAACCCCGAGCCCGCCCAGGGGACCCGGGACAAGCCCCCATCTCCAGACCCTCACGGAACCACATTTGCAAAGTTGCTTTTTGTTTTTGCCAAATGAAAGAGTAGTGACAGGACCCAGAGATCAAGACGCCAACATCTTCAGGGACCGGGGTTCAGGGACAGTGTCACATATACCGTGAGGGATTCGGGGAGTGAGGAAGGAGTCCATCCATGCAGAGATGGGGAGGGGACAGGCCATTGTAAATAATGCTGTTGTGAACATAGGGGTGCGTGTATCTCTTGAATGAGTGTTTTTGTGCTCTTTGAGTAAATACCCAGTAGTGTAAGTGCTGGGTCATAGGGTGCTACTATTTTTAACTCTTTTGAGGGCCCTCCATACTGTTTTCCACAGTGGCTGCACCTGTTTGAGAAATGCAGAATTCTGGACCCCACCCCAGACCTCCTAAATCAGAAACTCCAAGGTGGTTTAGCAAGCTCTGCAGAGGATTCTGATGACTGCTTTAGTTAGCTCAAGTTCAAGTCAAGGTCCTCAGAAGGAAGGGTAGGACAGGCCTGGGTTCGGGTTCTGGGGCAGAGGTTCCCACCACAGCTGCATATTAACATCACTTGGGGGAGCATTTAAAAAAAAAAACAACAGGTGCATCAGAACCTCTGAGGTAGTCTTTTAAAGTTTCCAGGTGATTCTAACGTGTGTGAAAATTAATTTTAAAAACCTCCACTGGAGTCTGGAAGGCCGGTGGAGGGAGCTCTCATGTCCCACTGCTTGTCATCAGTTACCGGGAACAGGAAGAGATGACAGGGCACCTCCAACAGGTGGGTATAATGGGATAATCCCATTACCACCCCAGCAGGAGGGGAGCAGCTTTCCTCCTGGCCCAGCGCAAGCCCAGCCCATAAAAAGTGTCATCGGTCAGCCAATAACAAGCCCTTGTCCTCCCAGACACCTACTTTCCTCCAATGAGCTTTATTTTTTCTCTGCTCATCTCTTCCTTGCCCCACCCTTCTCATGATAAAAGCTTTCCATTCCATGTAACTCCTTGGAGTATCCTTGTCAAATGGGATGTCCCAATATTCATGAATGGTTTGATAAAGACAATTAGATCTTCAAATTTACTCAGTTGAATTTTGTTTTCTAAAACGTGCCATCAAATTTTGGAGACGCTCGTGGCACATGACTGCCACCCCACAATCTGGCCTTGCGGGAAGAATTGGGAGTCCTCAAATCACTGATTCACACACTTGAGCCGGCATCAGAATCACTGGGGGGTGGGGTTAAAACACAGGTCCCTGGGCCCACATTGAGCTGCTGATGCAACAGGTCTGGTTTGGGACCTGAGAATGTACATTTCTAATAAGTTTCCGGGGGCTGTCGTGATACGGCTGGTGCAGGGACCCATTCAGAGAATCACTGCACACAGCGTATAATTTTTTAAAAAGATTTTACTTATTTATCTGACAGAGAGAAGCATAGCCCGAGAGGGATCATAAGCAGAGGGAGTTGAGAGAGGGAGAAGCAGGCTTCCCGACGAGCAGGGAGCCGGATGTGGGGGTCAATTTCAGGACCCTGGGACCATGACCTGAGCCAAAGGCAGACACCCAATGACTGAGCCACCCAGGTGCCCCCACAATGTATAATTTTAATGCAAAAATGCATCCAAAATATGCTTTCTGATCCAAGTTAAGAACCAGAATCTAAAAGCATTAGAAATTAATTTATTACATTTTTTCCATTTTTTTTTTTTTAGGGCAAATAACATTGGAATTTAGCTACTGACATTTGATGGCCTATGTGTTCAAGATGCAAGAATATTGTAGAAATGGAGTATAAGGGGGCCAGCAAATGTAGAAGGACATTAAAAACAGATAGGATTGGGGGGGGAAGAACCAAAAATGACACTAACTTGTTCATAAATTTTCCAACACCTGACTATGATGTGTGTGTGTGTGTGTGTGTGTGTGTGTGTGTGTGAGAGAGAGAGAGAGAGAGAGAGACAGAGAGACAGAGAGAGACAGAGAGAGACAGAGAGAGACAGAGACAGAGGAGACAGAGAAAGAAAAGAGAGAGAGAGAGAGAGAGAGAGAGAGAGAGAAGCAATAATACTGATTCAGAGTGATTCTCTTAACTTAGTGAATAACCCTCCAATATTCAGAGACAACTCTCAGGTTCTAATTAAGGGATAGTCTTTGGATTGGGTCAACAGTTTAAAGCAATATCTTCTCCGAAATCATCTGGGGGTCCCATCTTCCCCCTTGATGTCTGGTTCCCCCCCCTCTTGAAACCGTCCATCCCAGGCCTATCAGATTAACCCAATGCTTTCCAAAAAGGTTCTTTCTCATCTCCAGGGAGCTTAAGTCACTGCAGGACCCTTAAAATGACTTAAAAGCTCAGACTTCCCTCATTCCTCTCCATCACAACATGAAAATCAGCCCTTCTACCAATTTCCTTTTAAGAATTTAAAAATTTACCCCACCAGAGTTTCATGACTAGGGAGAATTTGCTGAAGGCTTGGGGCCCAAGGAAGTTCCTCGGGCCTCAACACGATTTTCCTGCTGCTGTCCCTCTGACTTGCCAGCCTCATGTCTCCCACTTCTTGTCTTAGTCCTTCTCATGGGCAGAGTATGTCCTTGTGCAAAGCACACCCTCCCCTTACCTCGCACTTAGGGGTGGGCCTTCACCTGCTCTCCTTCGCAGCACGGAGCTCATCCTTGCTTCCAAAACATCAAAAGTACCATCGAAGCATCTCTTTCAAACAGGTTGTCAGATTTTAGAGGAATTCTGGTGAGCAAAAATTCGTATAAATGTGTAAATATAACTATAGTGTGTTTTATAATATACTATAAATATTAGTATAAATATTAGCCAAATTCATCCATTCTATTTTTATTTTATTTTGGGGGATTTTTTTTTAAGTTTATTTACTTATTTGACAGAGAAACACAGCGAGAGAGGGAACACAAGCAGGGGGAGTGAGAGAGGGAGAAGCAGGCTTCTTGCAGAGCAGGGAGCCCGAGGCGGGGCTTGATCCCAGGACTATGGGATCACGTCGTAAGCTGAGGGCAGATGCTTAACAACTGAGTCACCCAGGGGCCCTGTTCTATTTTTAATAGACTTTGTATTTTAGGGTAGTTTTAGAGTTTCTAGTCAGTTGGAAAGCTAATAGAGAGGGCTGCCATATACCTCATACCCAGTTTGCCCCTCGTTAGCCTCGTACACTGCTGTGGCACATTGATCAATGATTAATGAAACAACAGAGATGTGTTATTATTATTATTAAGTCCATGCTTTATTCAGACACCTTAGTTTTTCCTAATGTCATTTTTCTTTCCTTTTTAAGATATATTTATGTTTCTTAGAAACAGAGAAAGAGAGAGAGAGAGCACGGGCAGGAGGGGCAGAGGGAGAAGGAGACAGATTCTCAAGCAGACTCCTCACCGAGCACGGAGCCTGATGTGGGGCTCGATCTCACGACCCTGAGATCATGACCAGAACCAAAGCCAAGTGTCAGACACTTGACTGACTACCTGGGAGCCCTGCTGATGTCCTTCTTCTGTCCTAGGATCCCCTCCAGAGCATCACATTACACTGAGTCCTCATGTTTCCTTAGGCTTCTCTAGAATGTGGCAGATTCCCAGTTTCCTTGTATTTAATGACTTTTCAGTTTTGAGAGCTGGCCAGATATTTTGTAGGTGTCTCAATGTAGATGTTCTTCCCATGGTTAGACAGGGGTTATGGGTTGTGGGAAGGAAGACCACAGAGGCAAAGTGTCCTACTTGTCAGATTAGGTCAGGGGTACATGCTGCCAACAGGGCTCATCCCTGAGGAGGCTGACCATGGCCATCTTGCGGAGGAAGTGGTTGTCAGGCTTCTCCACGGCAGGGTTGCTCTCCCCGTTGCACCCCACCTTTTCCATCTTGCTCTCTTTGGAAGAAAGTCACTCGGCATAGCCCACGCTTCAAGTGTGGGAATCATGCTCTACCTCTTTGAGAGGGGGAATAGTTACATAAATTATTTGGAATTCTGGACAGGGGACTGGTCTATCCGTCCCTCATTTATTTATTCAATCATTTATTTTTATACATATGGACACATTTTATGCTTTGGCTTATAATGTGTCATAATTTCGCAGCTTAAATTATTCTAGCCTTGGTCATTCTTTCAGTTGGTTCTGTGTCTTCTTGACATAGCCCCATCACTTTTTTTTTTTTTTTTACCTCTTCTTTATTTTCTGGCACTAAAAGATGTTCCAGGTTCTTCTCTAGGTAATATGTTCCCTGCCTCATCCCTAGACTCAGCCATTACTCCAAGGTGTCTGGTTTTTCTTATTGAAGAACGGTATTTCTTATTGAAGAACGGTATTAGAAACCAAGGTCTAAGCGTGAGGTGTGCTCAATGCTGCTGGGGTATCATTGCTTCGAGGCCCTCTCAGCAGAGCATGGAGATCTGTGAGTGTGCATTTACCCCTGCATGCACATAGTCAAGATTCTGTCTACACATATCCATCTGTATCTAGAGTAAACTCAACATGAATTTGCCCTGACATCTACTAGTGACTCACGTGGAATCCTGCATCGTTCATGCTAGGCTTCCCCTTGTTTAGCTGTAACCTCTCACTCCAACAGAGAGAAGCCTGACTCCCATCTCCACCATTTTTACTAATTCTTGTAATGCAAGTATATATGTATAGCAGTATCAGAATTGTTAAGCCCTACACAGGCAAGAAACAACTTAATCAACTAGAGTACAATTCAGACATACAGTTTCTTCTGTCCTTGATTTTAAGGACTCTACTCATTCCCAAATTTACTCCGGACAGCACTTTCTCCCCCACCTTCTTCAGCGAGATTATGTCATGCATTTGTAACACAGTTAGACTCTTCTCTCAGTCTGTGTTGTATCTTTCAATCCTTTGACCTCTTGATTGATTTTTTATCATTTGCATACATTTAGGTTTACTCTCTGTGCTGTTAGATCCTACGGATTTTGATAAAGGCATTGCGGCATGTCTCTACCAGTAGAGTTTCATGCAAAATAGTTTCACAGCTTCTCCTGGGTGCTTTTCCAATTCAGCCCTCCTCCTGCCTAAGCCCCTGGCAATCACTGATCTGTTTCTCACCTCTATAGCTTTTCCTTTACCTGAATGTCACATGAATGGACCCACAGAGTGTATAGCTTTTTCAGACCGGTCTTTTACTTCACGTAATGCAATTCAGACTCATCATGTTTTGTGAATCGATAGCCCATCTCCTTTTAAACTCCAAATAACATCGTGTTGTCTGGGTATGCCCCCCTGGATTTATCCATTCACTCATCGAAGGACATCTCGCTTGATTCCAGGTTTCAACGATTGTGAATAAACCTGCCATAAGCATTTGTGTACATAGTTCAGAGTACCTGTGAGTTTTTAAATCAGGAGGGTGAATACACAGGGGTGCAAATGTTGGATCATATAGTAAGAGTATGTGTAGCTTTGTAGAAACTGTCGGACGGTCTTCCGGAAGTAACTGTACCATTTTGCATCTCCGCCCAGCTATAAATGAGAGTTCCTGTTGCTCTACATCCTTACCAGAAATTACTATCATTGGTTTTTTGGATTTGGGCCATTCTAAAAGTGTGGACTGGTGTCTCATTGTTTATGCCAATTTTTTTCAATTCATGCTGGAGCATGGCCAGTTTGGAGCGTGGGACATTTATTCACTGGCCCTGGATTTTACATCGCTTTTAAAGACATGATTTCAGCAAGACCAAAGGGATTAATGGAGAGCAGAAGTCCCCAGTTCTTCAGCTGTTCCTGTTAGTTCAGATAATTTGTTTAAGGGAATTCGAGTTCAAGGGAATTTGCTAGTATGTAAACAGAAGCCTGGCTTGTTTAGGGAGCGGAGGGTGTGTAGGATCTGCATATAAATCAGGGGAAAACAAAGTGACCAGAGAACTGAGTGGAACACAGGATCACCCTTAGTCAGGGCAAAAAAAAATAAAGTTTTAAATTCCTCCATAAGATATTTAAAGTCAAGAAAAATATAGGTAAAAAGGCAAAAATCTGTTACGTGAGAAGGTAACGTTGAAGAGCGGAATTTTACCGTGTACGGGGCCATTTGCTCATGAACAAAGAACCAAGAAGTAAAAAGTGCATCCTCCATCTCTCGTGAACTATTTCACAATTACAACGCTCTCTGCAGTTGGCAGAGAAGAAAAATGCCTTTCTACTGAGAGCAGCTGGTCAGGTGAGGACTAGGAGCCCCGGCCGTGCCAGTACCGGCTGTGCTCCCCCCACTGGCTAACGATCCCGTGGCCCGTGGTCCTCAGCCCCTCCGGTTCTCCCAGAAGCCCACCGAGCCGGGACGAGGGAGGGACTGCGACACGACACGTGGGCAAAGGGCATGATGCTAGTCATCGTTGCGTGCACCGGGTCTGATTTCACTCTTGCCTGATGAGCTCTCAAGAAGCTCTATCATGAAGGCAGGAGCTGTTCTATTTTAGGCAAGTTCTTCCTGTTTTCCGGAAATCTCTGCCTTCCTTGGCTCTCCTCCCTCCTTCCTCACATTCCAGGCATAGATCTGTTTACACAACTGTGCTTCATCTCTGAGGGAACATTATATGTCAGAAAATGAAGAGGAAGAACCAACTTCTGTAGCTAGCCTGCCGCCCCTGCCTTCCTCTTGCCTGCCCCTCTCCTCCCCACCCCTTCCCCTCCTCCCTTCTTTCCTTACTGCTTTTGTTAATGGAATCTTTGCAAGTCTGGAATCAGTACTGGAATGACAGCCTGCAGCTCCCACCAAGATCACAGATCTCTGAGCAGACATCGGTGTCCCCTCTGCTGACCTAGGGAAGTCTCCCCATTCTCTGGTGTACACCACATATCTATTTTAGAAGCCAATGATATTTTTTCTGCTCCAAAGTGATCAGTGCCAGTTTTGAAAACTTACCTAAAATGACATGGATGATTCTCAATATTTCATGTTGTATAAAAGATGCCAGATACAAAAAACTACACAGTATGATTCTATTTTATATGTTGTGGGGGGACACAGACTGGAAAATGCACAGAGGAACTTTCTGCATGTAGGAAATAGCTCACATCTCTTGATCAGGGTGTGTGTGTGTGTGTGTGTGTGTGTGCACGCGCATGCACGCGTGCATAGATGTAAAGGTGACCGTAAGGACAGAAGGTTTGTCTCTGACCAAAATTCATAAGGTAAAATCTTAATTCCCAATGTAATGGAATGAGGAAGTATGGGCCTGATTAAGTTATGAGAGGGGGCCGTCCTGAAAGGAATTAGTGCCCTTATAAGAACAGACATAAGAACTTGCTTCTTGCTCTCTACTTGCTGCCATGGGAAAATCTAAGAAGACTGTCTAGGAACCAGGAACTCTCACGAGACATCAGATCTGCTAGTGCCTTGAACTTAGACTTCCTGGTCTCCAGAAATGTGAGGAATCAGTGTGTGCTCTTTAAGCCCCCAATCTATGGTATTTTTGTTAGAGCAGCCTGAACTAAGACAGTCATTAAGGTATATGCTTTATATTTGTGTGCTTTATGTAAATTATAGCTCAATAAAATATGGGGGAAAGTTTCCCTAAAGCAAATGGACTAGACTGAGAATGCTGAGTATAAAATATTATATCAGCCCTTCCAGAATCTTTCATTTAATAGAGGCCCAGAGAGGTTAAGAGGCTTGCCTATAGACACACAGACAGTTAGGCTAGACTCTGAGACAGAGGCCCTCAAGCATGCCATCTAGCTAACTATGGCTTGGAATAATTTTCCTTTAATAGGTAATTTTCTTTATTTTCAAAGGAAAAATTTAAGGCATTTGGGGGGGCAAGAGCCTGATCATATAATAACATCTGGGGCCCATGCACCCCATGAGATCTAGGTTAAAGTATGTTGAACCCCTAACTCTATAATCCATGGATGTCCACCCTCCCCACAACTTCTGCAAGAAAAATGGGTGCTGAGGCCTCATGGGTATTCCCTTCCCTTCCTTGTCTCATACACTGTAAGGTCCCACATTTCTGTTCTCCAGTGATGCAGTCAAAAAAAGACTCACTTTTTAAACAGAGCACAGAATGGTCATCTGTCATTCATTTTGGCCCAGCCTTCCTAGATTTGAGACTTCCCACACCTTTTGAAAGTCATTTGCTTTGCCAAACTCTCTAGCTGGGCCCAGGCAAGTATCCCAGATGAATTCACACGAGACCCTGAATCCGAAGCTAGAGATGTTAGCTAAGGTGGTGACAGCCACCTACAGATTTCAGGGAGAGCAGTAGCAGGGTCCCACGGCAGTGTCCTGTGGCCCATCTCAGAAGTGTTCGTGTCTATGCCCAGCGATGCCTGCAGCGTGATTTCCACGGAGACTTTTCTGGGGGTTGATATGGGCATGACCCTTTACTATATGGTCTCTACCCAGTTCACTGGCTCCAGGGGATTCTCTGAGAAAGTTAATATCCTTTCCTCAATTCATTTGTTTCTCACTAGCCAAAAGGCATTTCTGTTGCTTACACCTTGGAACCCTGCCGGATGCTGCTAATTTTGCGTATATAAACCCTGCTGAAGATTTGGAAGAGATGGACGATTGCTTAGATCATGTCAGTGTAGACAAGGAGATTTCAACTGAACATGAGACATTCATGTTCTCAAATTCCTTGGGAAGCCCCACCGGGCCCTTCTCACCTGTCAGGCACCCACAAGCAGCTCTGAAGAAGCCCCAGGCCCACCAGACCTGACTGGCTCCTTTCACCAGCTCTTCCCTTTCAGAAGCAAAGCTAAATGAGCTACAAGTCTCCTGCCTATATCGATGTCCTCTGTGTCTTACCTTCTTCTAGTGGTTAATCAGGATAGCTGCTTCTCTCTAAGAAGTCTGAAACCACCTGGTGAGATAATAATTCCCTTATGATAGGAAATGGTTGACAGAGGTGTGAACAGAGGTGAGGCCACACACAATCCTCAATGCCTTCTCTCCTCTTGTGTAGCAAACTTGGAGGCCAAAGGAAGATGGTGGCTCAAGAAGATGAAAGGCACCTATGTTCACATTACTCCTATGAGGAGAACCGTGTCTGCTTATTCGGCTGGGACATAAGCAAAAATATACGTCTTAAGCCACATAGATTTGGAAGTTGTTTATGACCAGATTAGCTTCCCTAGATGGTACACTAAGGAATAGTACAGAAAAATGTCAGTAATATCTAGTGATCCATGGAAGCTATACCTCGATCTCTCAAAACACTGAACACATATTTTCTCATATGAAAACATGAGAGCTCTCCCACTGGGATGGAAATTCAGAGTGGAACAGCCCTGAAAGTTACTTTCTACTGCCTCTTCCATCTCCTATGGTTTCTGCTCTTCGGAAGAGCCCTGTGTGATTTATAACTTGATGTGGTTTTTCAAGGCGTGTTGCAAACCCCCAGGTCTTCTGTCTTCAGCCTTCTCTCTCATTAGAAAACTAGGGTTGTAGGCATTGGGAAGGAATTGGGGAGGCACTTTGAGGACTACAATAATCTTTCCTGTTTCAGAGACCAGTCAGGTAACTTACGAGTGGCAAACCAGGCCTTGGTTATGAATGCATCACAAAGTATGGAGTAGTGAGATCAATTCCTAAACAACCATTCTTGTTGGAACTTGAGTTAATTGAACCCAGCTGCTTTTCCCTTTCAGTATGGGATGTGCTTCCACAATGTGGGTAACAGTGGGAATCAAGGCCTTGTTCCATCGTCTTCTAGCAAGGAGGAACTCAGCACACCCAAGGTGGCCCGTCCCATCACTGGACAACAACCATTTGGAAATATCTGTTTGTTTTATTTGCAAGCCCATCTCTCTTTAATTCACTGGGTTTTACTGCCTTAAAATATTACAGCCCCATTTGTGGCTTACTGCACAACACACTTTGTGTACTAATCACACTTTTATTTCATATCTTTTCCCAAACGTTATTCCCTCTATACCCTAATTTTGCCATCCAGATGTTGAAATATCATTTTTTCTTGTTTTGTCCTATAAATCCTTGCAAGTTGCCTAAAATATTTTTTGAAATAAATTATGTTAAGGGGAAGGAAGGAAGGAAGGAAGGAAGGACAGAAGGAAGGAAGGAAGGAGAAAGTAAAGAAGAAAGAAAGAAAGAAAGAAAGGAAGAAGAAAGAAAGAAAGAAAGAAAGAAAGAAAGAAAGAAAGAAAGAAAGAAAGAAAGAAAGAAAAGGAAAGAAAAGTTCCCCCCAAAGATCATAGAATAAATCAAAATGTTGTTCTGCGTGTTAACACTGTCCAGTGGGTGAGGGCAGCTGTCCTAGATCCCAGTGGCTTCCTCGTCAGACTACACAGCATGTCGATTTCTTCAGTTTTTCCACAGATTAATTGGTTTCCAGCTTCCTATCCCCTGCAGATGGTCCTTCTCCAGGGGTTCTTGTGTTGGCTAATGAACCCCATTAAAATTCCCTGTAGAAGCAAGCCTGCTGCTTCAGTGTGCCCCGTCCAGCCCTGAATGTGATGGGAGTGGGGGCAGCTCTGGCATTTACCATGTGCCTGTGCTTGTACTTCTGAGTCGGGCCTTCAGAGTCAGGCCAATTACACCATTAAGCTGTTGCTGCCATGACCTTGAGATATTGAGGGAACTCATGCTTGCAGCTCATTTCCTAGATACACTGGAACATTTCCTCTATTATTTGAGTGGTATCTTAAAAATGTATAGCTTCACTCCCCATTGTACAAACCTAAACGATCTCATGTCTTTCTTTACTATTATTTAAGGTTTCGAATAAGTGGTTTTCCATTTTTCAAATATAAAATTATAACATTGTATGTAAATGCATGTGCATTCTTCCCCTCATGATTCAGATCTGCCCCCACAAGGTGTAGCCTCTTTTGAAAGTCACTGGAGTAATATGTTCATTTTTAATTAAATATGGTGCTATCATACTTGATCACTGCTTTTTTCATGGGGCTCTGAAGAACCTATCATTCGCTCCAAAAAATATAATACTCCTCAAGGATGAACACCTGTTCATCCTTCCCATTAATACTGGGAATTAACCCACAACAAAATGTGAAGTGGAGTCTAAAGCTAATTTCCTAAAAGGAGATAACTGGCATAAATGCTTAGTCCTCTGGAGCTACCATTCTGAAGGAGACAAAAAAAAATAAAAAAAGTCTACCACAGTATTTTTTTCTAGTCACATTTCTATTCGGGTCCAGAGATGAGGTCTGCTCCAGGGCAGAATTTTGCAAAGAAAAAGAGATGATGTCTCTGTGAGCAAGAAAATACTTCTCCCTTGGTGCCTGGGGGAACATATGCTCAGTATTTCCAATTTCAGAAAATTCAAAGCAGTGACTGGTGGTTTATCACAAAGTTAAAGGCCAGATTAAAAATGATTTAGATCTAGTTTATAGCCAGAGGTGGGAGAGAAAGAGAGAGAAAGAGAACACAACTGAACAAGTAAGAAAGATCTTCCCTGCCTGGGGTGTCCTCCTCTCCCAACCCCACCCCACACTCCAGAAAGAAAGACAGTAAGGAAAGGAAAGCAGACTTCTGGAAATAGAGCTCCAGGTAAGAAGAGCTTAATGGAACACTATTAGGAATACCATTTGGGTACCATGAATCAACCTTCACCAAGGGGCTCTCTTTCTCCTCCACGTGTTCAGTGAGGCCATATGCTATGAGCTCTTGGGGGCCCCGAACTCCACAGGCCCCACGGCACCTGCCAGAGCATCCGGGCCTCCGGGGCGCACCTGCCACACACGGGCAGAACAGCCTCGCATGGGGAAGGAGAAAAATGGTACCAGAGAGGAGTCCCCCTTGTCGTTTATGTTGACAAAGGGCAGGAGGGAACATACATCTCTTCGTACATTTTTACAATCTGCTTTTTCTCTTGTAGACGAATGTAGGAAGTCTTATTTATTCTGAGCCAGGAATACAGCCAGGTTTCAAATGTAGAAAGTAAAGAACAATCCTGTTGTCATTTATAATCATAATTATTTCTGGTTTTGTGCCTACCCTCCAATTTTTGGCTCACTTCCCTGGTTGCACGGTGTTTGGTCCCAGGTGTGCACTCACAGATTTATAACTTGAGTGATTGGAGTTGGTGAAAAGAATAACTTAAATTTCAGGTAAGGAAACATGAGCTCTCTGCCTTGGGATCAATCCTCCCGGGATGGAAATAAAATTTGCTTGCTGCTTCTAGATGCTGGTTCGGGCAAAAAAAAAGAGCCTCAGAGCCCTGACTATGGTGCCATTTTTCTTCCAAGGCCGGTGATAAAATACCGCAGAACCTCAGAACTCATCAGCAATGCTGAGGAGCAAAAAACCTTCTTGGATCCGTACAGACCATCCAAGTTCTCGTCTGGGCAGGTGTCCTAGATCCTCTGAGGTGGTCACAAGGAAGGAAACAATAGTAGTCAGCCGATATAATATAGGAAACTGTGGTAGATAGGCAGAATAATGGCCTCCAAGGACGCCTACATCCTAACCTCAGAACCTGTGAAAATATAAGGTTACATGGCAACGTGGTATTACGTTTACAGATGGAATTCAGGTTGCTAATGCGTTCCCTGTGAGCTGGAGGCGGCAGCCTGGATATGTGGGTGGGCCCCACGTAATTGGAAGGGTATTTATAAACGAAAGGGAAAGGCAGAAGAGAGAGAACCAGAGAGAGGCAGCATGAAAAGGACTCAGTCTGACCCTGCTGCCCTGAAAAGGAGGAAAGGCCCACAAGGCAAGGAATTTAGGCTCCTAGAAGTTTCTACAGCAAAGAAACATATCCTCCTCTGGAAGGATCAAGGCCTTGCCAGCACCTGGAGATTAGCTCATGGAGACCCATCTGAGACATCTGACCTCCAGAACCCTACAATAATAACTGTATGTGGTTTTAAACTATAAAGTTGGCGGTAATTTGTTAGAGCAGCAGCGGTAAAGTCGTACAGGAAATGTTGCCTGTTCTTTCCTGCTTCTACTCCAATCCGTGGAATACTCCTCTTATTGTCCCTCCAGCCCGCAGCCCTGAATTCCCTCCTCTTCCCACAACACTGGTGCTTTTAGAAAACAACATAGGGTGGTATCTTTTTGAACTCAGACGAGGGAACAATCTTTTCAATAAAATATAGGAAGCATAAAGGAGCAAATTGGTATGTCCAATCACTCCCATTACATCACAAATTTATGTTTATTTTTTAAAAAACTACCTATGTTAGCTTGCTCAGGCTGCCCTAACAACGCACCACACAACATCTCACACAACAGAAATTTATTTTCTCACAGTTCTGCAGGCTAGAAGTCCAAGGTCTAGTTGTCCATGGAGTCAGTTTCTTCTGAGATCTCTTGGCTTGTCGATGGCTCTCTTCTCCCTGTGTTTTCACCTGGTCTTTTCTCTGAGCATGCCTATATCCTAATCTCTCTTTTTTTTCCCAGCATTTTTTCTTATTGAAGTGTAGTTGACACACAACTTTATGTGAGTTTCAAGTGTACAACACAGTGATCTGACACACACATTACAAAGTGATCGTCATGATAAGGCTAGCTACCATCTGCCATCACACAATGTCGTTATATATTATTAACTATATTCCCTATGCTGTAAATTGTATTCCTGGGTCTTATTTATACTACAACTGAAAGTTTGTACCTTTTAATCCCCTCCCGCTACTTCACCCATCCCTCCCCCCAACTCTGGCCACTACCCAATTATTTTCCGTGTCTGTGAGCCTGTTTCTGTTTTGTTTTGTTTATTCATTTGTTTTGTCTTTTAGATTCCGCTTATAAGCGACATCAAGCATTTGTCATTGTCTGACTTATCTCATTAGCATAATACATCTTCTTTACCCACTCACCTATCGATGAACACACAGATTGCTCAGTCTCTCTTCTTATAAGGACACCAGTCATAGTGCATTAGCTTATGGCCTGAGTTTTACTTAATCACTTCTTTAACTTAACCACTCTCTCCAAACACAGTCACATTCTAAGGTACTGAGCGTTAAGAGTTCAAAACACAAATTTTGGGGGGTTATGATTCATCCCGTAGCACAATAAAAACATTTAACAATTTTAATAGCAATTGAATCCCAACGGACCTTCATGTTCAGCCCCAGAATAGAAGGAGCCAGCAGGAAGAATAATGTCACCATTATATGAATCAGCTCAGGTGACAGAGATACCTGGGTCCAAGAACTGGCTCTCCTACTACTTGCCACAAACAGATGAATAGTGTTTTGAAGAGAAAAATACAGACGACTCAGCCCATAGTAACACCATTAGAGCGCTGTAAGATAAGATGCAGAGTAGAAAAAGAACATGTCAACATATGTAATTGATGAAGGACTCTATAGTGTTCTCATGCTGTTGTACACCACATGGATTTCCCTAGCCCCTTCTCAGTCTCAGGACAGAATTCATTCTCCTGGCTGCTGGGAATATCTACAGATGACAGCTCCCAGCTGAGACCCTCGGGGATTCCTCCTCATTCACCACCTTACCCAAGATCATGCACTTTCCCAGCGGTAGCTCCAGCCCATGATTGGTCCATGCATGTATATAAAGACTCAGCCATGGCCCTTGTCCCAGCTCCTATCAACTCTGCAAGGCCATCCTGACCTCTGTGCTTCCATGGGGGTGCCTGAAACTTTTGTTGTGACTATATCACAGTCCAAATTCTCCCTTTGCCTGATCCCACTTCCTCCATCTTCTACAGGAGCTAATACCAAGGGCACTAACCAACACACATCCTGAAGGCACACTTCTCTCTCACACTCTATTTCCTAGGAAACACACCTCCAACAAAATCATACTTTTGGGATGATTTTGGGAAGAACCCCCACAGATGAATAAGGAAAATGCAAATAACCCAATTAAAATGGGTAATTAGGCATTTCACTAAAGAGAATATTCAACAAACATGAAAAAATGTTCTAACTCATTAGTAACCAGGGAAATGCACACTTAAGCCACGGTGAGATACCACTAGACACTTGCTAGATTGACAAAAATTTTAGAGTGTAGTAATACCAATGATTGATGAAGATGTGAACCAAAGGGAGGATAAATGGAAACTATGACTTTGGAGAACAGTTTGACATAACTAATCGTGAACATGGTTCACAGTCATTGAACACGAGCAAACATAGAGACTCTACTCTTGTGTATATGCTGTAGGGAAGCCCGAGCACATGAACACCAGGGTGCTTGTGTAAGGATGTAATTGCCTCCGTGTGAAAGCAACCCAAACATCCAGCAAGGTAGAATGGATCATGAAAACACGGAGGTGTTTCTACCACCACGAAAATGGCCACACACGAGCCAACATGACAAATTGTACAAACTCAGTGTGAAAGAAAAGAAGACAAGACATACATTCTGTGTGTTCCTTTCTAAATTCAAAAGCAGGTGAAAACAGAATTATATTGCTTGGAAATGTGCACATGGTGATGAAACTCAACATGATAGTGGGGGACAATTAAACCTGAAGTCAGCAGGGGCAAAGGGGGGTTGTAAGGAAGAGACAGGGCTGCATAGAGGGCTTGGAGGCTGCCAATGTTCTATGTTATGATTTTCATGATGGCTGCATATGTTCACATCACAATTTTTTATTAAACTGTACCTTTATGGTTCACCAACTTTTCTCTCTCTCTCTTTTTAAAGATTTTATTTATTTGAGAGGGAGAGAGAGGATAAGTGAGGGAGGGGCAGAGGGAGAGGGAGAAGCAGGCTCTCTGCTGAGCAGGGAGCCCCATGCGGGGCTCGATCCCAGGATCTCACAATCATGACCTGAACCAAAGGCAGATGCCCAACCCACTGAGCCACCCAAGTGCCTTGCTTTTTCTCTCTCTTTTTTAAAGGGTTTATTTTAGAGAGACAGAGTGTATGCAAGCATAGGTGGGGCAGAGGCAGAGGGAGAGAGAATCTCAAGCAGACTCCCTGCTGAGCACAGAGCCCCAACCAGAGCTGCATCCCATGACCTTGAGACCATGACCTGAGCTGTCATCAAGAGGCGGGCCCTCAACCAACTGAGCCACCCTGGCACTCCTCATCCACTTCTCTAGACATGTATGTTTTAGAATTTTAAAAAGCAGAACAAAACAAAAACCAAAGCCAATTTGGCCATTTCAGTTTCCCGTGGCTGCTATATAAAACTTACCACACTAGGTGACTTAAACCAACAGGAAACTCTTCTCCTACCGTTCCAGAGCCCAGACGCCTGAAATCAGGGGGTCAGCAGGGCTGTCCTTGCTGTGGAGGCTCTACTGGGGGGTCCTTCCCGGCCTCTTCCAGCTTTGGTGGCTTCTGGCCAGTTCCCTGGCTAATGGCTGCATCTACGCTTGGCCGCCTTCTGTGTCTGTGTCTTCTGTTTTTTATACGGGCATTTGCCATTGGATTTAGGACCCATCCAGATAATCCAGGATGATAGCTTTACCTTAAGATCCTGAGCTTAATTACATCTTTAAGACCCCTTTTCTGGGGCCTCTGCGTGGCTCAGTTGGTTGAGCTTCCGACTCTTGATCTCAGTTCAGGTCTTGATCTCAGGGTTACAAGTTCAAACCCCACATCGAACTCACACTGAAAAAAATAAAAAAGGAAAAGAAAACTCCTTTTCTAAATAGGGTCACACCTACCGGTTCCAGGAATTAGAATTGCTCCCAACATTGTCTTTTAGCATTGGTTGAATGCCACCCTTCCATGGCTGAGCTATCTCTCTCCCTTCTACTCTCCCTCTTACCTCTCTCTGCATGTGGCATCTTAGTATCCTCTGATTCATTGCTTTCTACATGATATGGGTGTTTTGCCCCACTAATAAGCTCGGTGAGGGCAGGGGCCATGCTCTGCTCGTATTTTTAGTAGCTAGCTTCTACATAAAGATGCTCAATGATTATCACTTGAGACATATCTAAGCAGCATTCTCTCTGCAAGCATACAGGACCCCCACAACACACATGTTTTGCAAAGTCATGGAAAATATTAAAAGATAAATGGTCTTGGAGAACACCCATCAAACTGAAAACCGTTTACCATAGGGTAGAACTGGAATTAGATTATGAATTTTGTCCTTGTTTCTTATGTCTTTTACTACAGTCTGAAAAATACATTGTCCCTGTTACCAAAGAGGACACCATTGTGTCAACATCATATGATGATGGGTCTAAACTGTTCTTCCAGGACCACAAATGGGTTTTCAAACATTCCCCCCAGCCTTTCCCAAAGGCCTTGCTATAATGATGATACGCCTGGGCAAACAGCTAAGTATGGATGGATTTGGGTCTAGTCTTGATTCCCAGCCTGACAACACTCCAAACCCTCTTTACAAATCATTTATGAAGTATTCTGAAATGGAATTTATAGTGTTTATGCTATATCTAAATGTAATTATTAAAAAAATCAACAAAACTGAGAAAATTCATGAAAAGAAATAAAAGAAAAAGAGTTTATGATTAAAAAAAAACACGTATCTTTGTAATAAACCTTTGTGCTTTAACCACAGCAGAAGACGTAATGAAGTAGTCAGATCTCTCCACCCAAATGGAGGCACCCCCAAAGACGGCACTCCCGGGACAAGGTGATTCAGGTGTGTGTGTTGGTGACTCAGACACTCCACACCGCATGGCCAGCAGTGACAGAATTTTCCTGAAATCCTGATGTTGCTTGATAAAATAAAACTATAACATCTGGAATATACAGTGTGCATTACAACCATTAGGAAAAAAACCAAAAACCTTGTGTGTATATGTGAATCGAAGCTAGTTTCGATCTAATGACCTAGAATCGAAGCTAGGTCATTAGAAATAGAGCTGCATCTGCACGGAGTGCAGTGAGTGTCTGAAGGTTGTGCAAGATGCCAGGGGCTTCATCACTGTGCACGGTGGGCAGTGCTTCGCGAAGTACCTGACATCACAGGTCCCCACCTGCTAAATGCCAGTGGAATTCCCCAGCCACCACAGAAATGAAAACTTCCTACAAGGGACCAGCCTTATCAGATATCAAACCATTACACAAGGCCTCTATTATTAAAACAGAACACTTCACATGAATGGAAAAACCAAGAAAACAGGACAGAAAGTCCAGAAATGGACCTGAGTACATTTGGAAACTCACCAGATGACAAAGGTGGCATCTATAATTACTGGAGAAAAGATACACCTTATTTGTTTGTTTGTTTGTTTGTTTGTTTAAGAGATATATTGATTCGAGAAAGAGAAGGAGAGTGTGGGCATGTTGGAGGAGGGGTGGAGGGAGAGAACCTCAAGCAGAGTTCCCGCTGAGCACGGAGCCTAGTGCAGGGCTTGACCCCATGACCCATGAGATCACCACCTGAGCCAAACCAAAAGTTGGACTCCCAGGGGCGCCTGGGTGGCTCAGCTGGTTAAGCAACTGCCTTCGGCTCAGGTCATGATCTCAGGGTCCTGGACTAGAGCCCCACATTGGGCTCCCTGCTCAGCAGGGAGTCTGATTCTCCCTCTTCCTCTGCTCTCCCTTTGCTCTCTCCCTCTGTCTGAGATAAATAAAATCTTAAAAAAAAAAAAAAAAGATTTGGACTCCCAACTGACTGAGCCACCCAGGCACCTGCTTGACAGGTGATTCTTAAAAAAATTTTTGCCCAGTTTTATTAAGGAAAATTGTATATACATTGTATATATTTAAGGTGTATAACATAATGATCTGATATATGAATATACTGAGAAATGACTACCACAATAAGTTTAGTTAACATCTATCATCTTACATTGTTACGATTTTCTTTCTCATGATGAGAGCTTCTAAGATCTATTCTCTTAGTAACTTGTAAACATGCAATATTGTTAACAAGGCCCCGATGCCGTATATCACATCCTCAGGACTTATTCATGCTATGACTGAACATATGTACCTTTTAAGTGTACCCTTCACTTATTTCCTCCAACCCCAACGCTTGCCTCTGGCCACTACCAATCTGTTCTGTTTCTGCAAGTTTAGTTTTTTTTTTTAATTCCACATGTAAGTAAGATAATACAGTATTTGTCTTTCTCTGCCTGACTTATTTCACTTAACATAATGTCCTCCAGGCCCATCGATGTTGTCACCAGTGGCAGGATTTCCTCCTTTAAGGCTGAATACTATCCCTACGTGTGTGTGTGTGTGTGTGTGTGTGTGTGT
>PITA01024403.1:0-26317 GCA_004023965.1 Spilogale gracilis
AGGAGCAGAGCCAGAGCCAGGGCCAGAGCCAGAGACAGAAAGCCAGAGCCAGAGAGAGAGAGAGAGCCAGAGCCAGAGAGCCAGAGCCAGAGCCAGAGCCAGAGCCTGAGAGCCAGAGCTAGAGAGCCAGAGCCAGAGCCTGCTTCATAGGTCTCTCCTGACTGATCGCGGGTCTGTCAGCTTACATCAGATCTCTGTGTCCATGTCATTACTTCGCCTGTCAGACATCCTGTGATTCGGGACCCACATCTCTGCTGAGGCTGGTACCCGGCACTCCTCTGCAAAGGGTGTTTTCTGACTTTTTTTTTTGTTTGAGTTTCAAGTTTTTATTTAAATTCCAGTTGGTTAACATACAGTGTGATATTAGTTTCAGGTGTTGAATTTAATGATTCATCACTTACATAGAACACCCAGTACTCATCATAACTGCCTTCCTTAATATCCATCACACATTTGACCATCCCTCTGCCCACCTCCATTTCAATATCCCTGAATTTGTTCTCTGTAGTTAAGAGTCTATTTTCTGATTTTCCCCTCCCTTTTTTTCCTTCTATGTTTATCTGTGTTGTTTCTTAAATTCTATATATGAATGAATAATAAGGTATTTATCTTTCTCTGACTGACTTATTTTGCTTAGCATAATAATCTCTAGCTCCATCCACATCTTTGCAAATGGCAAGATTTCATTCTTTTTTATGGCCAAGTAATATTCCCAACTTCTTTAGCCATTCATCAATCAGTGGACATTTGGGCTTTTTTCATAATTTGGGTATTGTTGATAATGCTGCTATAAAAATTAGTGTGCATGTATCTCTTGAATCATTGCTTTTTTATCCTTTGGGTAAATACCTGGTGCAACTGCTGAGTCAAAGAGTAGTTCTATTTTTAATGGTTTGAAGAATCTCTGAACTATCTTCCAGTGTAGCTACACCAGTTTGTGTTACCAACAGTGTAAGGGGGTTCCCCTTTCTCTGCATCTTTGCCAACATCTGTTGTTTCCTATGTTATTGATTTTAGCCATTCTGACAGGTGTGAGTTGACTTTTCTTTCTGTGGTTTTATTTTTCTTTTTAAAAATATTTTTATTTATTTATTTGACAGAGAGAGACACAGTGAAAGAGGGGAACACAAGCAGAGGGAGTATGAGAGGGAGAAGCAAGCTTCCCATTGAGCAGAGAGCCTGATGTGGGACTTGATTCCAGGACCCTGGGATCAGGACCTGAACCAAAGGCAGATGATTAACCATCTGAGCCACCAGGAACACCAAGTGTTTTTATTTTCCTAACAAAGGTAGCATTCTTTAAGGCCAAGACCATGCCCTTACATTTCTGTGAATTACCTCACATGGAGTTGCATAGTATCAGAGCCTGGAGGATGCTATATCAAAAGTCAATGTTTAAATGGAATATTGATGTCACTCTGAAACCACTTTTGCAGGCTGTGGTTAAAAGATCTATGTACATAGAAGGAAACTATCTGAACATAGTAAAATACATGAAAATTCCATAGCTAACATTATACCCAATGATGGAAAACTAAAATATTTTCCTGTAAAAACAGAAAAATAAGAAAGATGCCTATTCTTACCACTACTATTCAACATAGTACTGGAAGTACTAACCTGAGCAATTAGACATGAAAAATAAATGAAGTCTTTTAAATTGGAAAAGAATATTTTTTTCTATTTGCAGATGACAAGATCTTAAAGAAAAATAATCCTGAAGATTTCACACACAGAAAACAAACAGACTCTTAACCATAGAGAACAAGCCAAGGTTTACCAGAGAGGAGGTGAGTGGGGGGGGGGTGAAAAAAGTGACAGGTATTAAGTAATGAGCACTGGATGTTATATATAAGTTTTCAATCACAGTATTGTACACCTGAAATGAATATTACACTACATGTTAACTAATTGGAATTTAAGTAAAAATAAAAAAATGTTGGCACTAATAAACATTCAGGAAAATTGCAGGATACAAAATAAGTACACAACAATCAGTTGCGCTTCTTCCTGCTAACAAGAAAAATCCTAAAAGGATAATAAGAAAGTGGTTACATTTTCAATCACATTGAAAAAAATAAAATATTTAGGAATAAACTTGACTCATAAGGTGAAAGACTTTTACACTGAAAAGTACAAAATGTTGCCAAAGAAAATTAAAGATACAATAAGTAAAAAGAGATCCCATGTTCAAGGACTGGAAAATGTAATTTTGCTAAGATGTCAGCAATACCCCAAACCATCTACAGATTCAATGCAATCACTGTCTAAATTTCAGTGATGCTTTTTGCTTCATGATGTTGGATTTGGCAATGATTTCTTGGCTATGGTACCAAAGGGCAGGAAGTAAAAGTATAAATAGGTAAAGTGGACTAGCAAAATTAAAAACTTGTGAGCATTAAAGGACAAAACAACAGTGTGAAAAGGAAACCTCCAGAATGGGAGAAAATATTTGCAAATTATTTATCTGATAAGAAGTTAATATCCAGAACATGTAAAAACTTTTATAACTCAATAAAAACAGAAGAAACAAAATATCCAATTTAAAATACAAAAATGACTCCCTTCATCTGAGTTTAATTGAGGTATGATTGACAAGTAAAAATTGTATTTAAAATGTATAAAGTGATGTTTTGATATATGCATACATTGTGAAATGATCTCCATAGTCAAGCTAATTAACATATCTGTCACCTCACATAGTCATTCCTGTGTGGGTGGGGGGGATGAGAACACTTGACATCTACTCTCTTAGCAAATTTCAAATATAAAATACATTGTTATTAATTGAGGTCACTATGCTGTACATTAGGTATTATGTGTCTTATAACTGAAAGTTTGGGTCCTTTGATCACTATCCCCTTTCTCTCCCTCCCTTAGCCTCCATTAAGCTCCATTTTACTCGCGGTTGCTATGAATTTAGCTTTTTTTTTAAAGTTCCATATATAAGTGAAAGCAAGCAATATTTGCTGTTCTGTTGTTCTGATTTATTTCAATTAGCATAAGGTCTCCAGTTTTATCCATGTTTCAGCAAATGGTGGGATTTCTTTCTTTTTTTGAGACTGAATGTTTTATAGCATGTATATATGTGTATGTATATGTATGTGAATATATATATGAATATGAATATATATATATGCCACATCTTTATCTTTTTATCTGTCAAGTGACACTTAGGTATTTTCATTTCTTGGCTATTATGAATAATGGTGCAATGAACATGGGAGTGCATATATCTCTTCAAGATCTTGTTTTCATTTCATTTGGATAAACACCCAGGAATGGGATTTCTTGATCTAATAGTTATATTTTAAAGTTTTGAGGATTCTCTATACTGTTTTCCATAATGGCTGTATCAGTTTACATTCCTTCCAACAGATTTTCTTTTCTCCACATCCTCACCAATATTTACTATATTTTGACTTTGTGATAGCAGCCATTCTGATAGGTGTGAAGTGATATCTCATTGTAGTTTTGATTTATATTTCTTTGATGATTAGTGATGTTGAGCATCTATCAAATATCTGATGGCCATCTGTATGTCTTTTTGGAAAAATATTTATCTATGTCCTTTGTTCATTTTTTAAATTGGGTTATTCTTTTTGTTTGTTGTTTTTGGCTATTGAGTTATATGAGTACCTTATATATACTGGATATTAACCCCTTATATATTTTGTTTGCAAATATGCAAATAATGCAAAATTTCTTCCATTTGATAGGTTGTGTTTTTCAGTTTTTCCAGAGGAAAAACATCCTCTGCTGTACAGAAACTTTTAGTTTGGTATAGTCCCACCTATTAACTGTTGCTTTTGTTTTCTATAATTTTGGTCTCAGATTAAAAAAAAAAATTGCCAGGGTCAATGTCCAGGACTTTTCACCCTATATTTTTGACTAGGAATTTGTTTCAAGTTTTAAGTCTTTAATCTGTTTTGAGTTGTTGTTTTTGTGTATGGTGGCAAAGATTTGAATACATTTTTCCCCAGGGAAAATAGACACGTGGCCAAAAAGTTATGCAGCCACAGCGACTTCTTTCAAGACACGTCTCCAAAGGCAAAGGAGACAAAAGCAAAAATGAACTTCTGGGACTTCATCAAAATAAAAAGGTTCTGTACAGCAAAGGAAACAGTCAACAAAACAAAGCGGCAACCCACAGAATGGGAGAAAATATTTGCAAATGACACTACACACAAAGGGCTGATATCCAAGATCTATAAAGAACTACTCAAACTCAACATCCAAAAAGAAGATGAACACATCAAAAAATGGGCAAGAGACATGATGAGGCACTTCTCCATAGAAGATATACAAATGGCTAACAGACACATGAAAAAATGTTCAGCGTCACTAGCTATCAGGGAAATTCAAATCAAAACCACACTGAGATACCACCTTACACCAGTCAGAATGGCCAAAGTTAACAAGTCAGGAAACAACAAGTGTTGGAGAGGCTGTGGAGAAAGGGGAATCCTCTTACACTGTTGGTGGGAATGCAAGCTGGTGCAGCCGCTTTGGAAAACAGTGTGGAGATACCTTAAAAAATGAAAAATAGAGCTACCCTATGACCCTGCAATTGCACTACTGGGCATTTACCCCAAAGATACAGATGTAGCGAAAAGAAGGGCCATATGTACCCCATGTTCATCACAGCAATGGCCACAATCACCAAACTGTGGAAAGAGCCAAGGTGCCCATCAACAGATGAATGGATAAAGAAGATGTGGTCCATATATACAATGGAATACTATGCCTCCATCAGAAAGGATGAATATCCAACTTTTGTAGCAACATGGACTGGACTGGAAGAGATTATGCTGAGTAAAATAAGCCAAGTAGAGAAAGTCAAGTATCACATGGTTTCACTTACTTGCGGTGCATGAGGGGTAACCTGGAGGAGAGTGGGAGAAGGAAAGTAAATGGGAAGTAGGGTAATTCAGGGAGAAAAACAAAACAAGAAAGACTTTGGACACAGAAACAAACTGAGGGACTTGGAGGGAAGGGGGTGAGGGGATGGGAAAGCCTGGTGGTGGGTACTGAGGGCACCTATTGCATGGAGCACTGGGTGTGGGGAATGGGCAATAAATCTTGGAACACTGAAAAAAAATTAAGTAACAATAAAAATAAATAAATTAATTAAAAAAAAGATGCTCAATATCACCAGTCATGAAGAATACAAATCAAATTCAAAATAGGATGTCATCTCAAACCCAGTACAATAGCTGCTATAAAAAAGCAGAAACAAACACGCAAGCAAACAAACAAAAACCAAATGCTGGTAAGGATGTAAAATTATATTCTTGTGCACTGTTGATGGGAATGTAACATGGTGCAGCCACTGTAGAAAATATGATAGTGTTTCCTTAAAAATAATTAGTATATTATCCAGAAAATCCATCCTGGATATATCCCTAAAAGGATTGAAAGTAGAATCTCAAAGACATATCTGTACATCATATTAATAGCAGCATTTTTCCACAATGGCTAAAATGTAGAAGCAACCCAAAAGTCTCTGGGAGGAGGGCTGGATAGACAAAATGTAGTATATACAAACAATGAAATATTCAGTGTAAATAAAAGAAAAAAATTCTGAAACATGTTACAAATAGATGAACATTGTTTATATTATGATATGTGAAATAAATTAGTCATGAAAAGATAAGTACTATGTAATCCATTTACATGAGGTAGCTGAATAGTCAGAACCATAGAAACAGAAAGTAGAATCGCATGGTTGCTAAGGCCTGAGGGAAAAGGAATGAAGAATTGCTGTTTAATGTGTATGAATTTCAGTTTTGCAAGATAAAAATTTCCAGAGACTGATTGCACCCTAATGTAAATATAATGAACACTACTAAATTGTACACTTAAAATGGGTAAGAAGGTACATTTGTATGTATTTTACTTCAATTAAAAATTAAATAGAGAAATAAAATATGATCTGTGTGTAAAGCATAGCATTTTTGGGGTGGCTGGATGGCTCAAAGCATCTGACTTTGGCTCAGGTCATGATCTACGGGTCTGAGATTGAGCTCTGCATGAGGCTTCCCATTTGGGGGGAAAGCCTGTTTTTCCCTCTCCTTCTGCCTGGTGCTCCCCCTGCTTGTGCGCTTTCTCTGTCAAATAAATAAACAAGTCTTAAAAAAAAGAATATCACTTTTCCTGGCCACCTCTGTATATTATATCATAATTAAAAGATAGTTGCTATGTGAAGAGTACTCTCATTTCTTAGGTTGCTTAGAAGGGGAAGACTGGGATGGTTTTGGAGCCAGGCAGTTCTGAGTTCAAATACTACCATGCCCCTTATAAGCTGTGTGACTGTGTAAAATTTATTTAACCTCTTTTGGCCTGAGTTTTCTCATTTATAAGGTGAGGGAAATAATATAAACCCAATGTGTAGACTGCTAATCATAGTACCTGCTCAGGGACACAGTGCTAATTAAGGAGTAAAATGGATGGTGAGTAAGCCTAGGGGATGTGGGGTGATGTATGCATGAGCTTACTTTTTTCCTCCACTTTGATTAGTCTTTTGCAAATATAGTTTGTGTGATCTGTGGGAAATTAAAATTTCATAAAACATTGCTGAACTTGTTGATATATTTCTAAGGATTTAATAATCAATACCTCCTTTTAAATGTTCCCATTTGGTATCTATTGATTTCTTTTCTTAATTAAACTTACTTGCAATTAGAATTCCCACAGAGGTAAGAATTACAGATTAAAATGTCAAACCATAACATTTATATCTTAATTAAAGTAATCACTTTGGTGAATTTAGGTTATTGTTTTATCCTTCACTCCTTACTCTTCCCTGGTGGAATCCATGTATGCTCAAGGAATCCCAGAATATTTCTAGTGGATTCCAGGTGTTGGATGATTTCTAGCTGTCAGAACACAAGTCTCCAGCTTTTGAGGAAGGCTGACCACATGGCCAAATAGCAAGCTCTATTCATTAATGAAGTCTTAAGAAACTCACTTCATTGTTCTTTCTTTGTATCTTTCTTTCTGTCTTTCTTTCTTCTTTCCTTCTTTATTTTCTTTCTTTCTTTCAAAATATTTTATTTATTTATTTCAGAGAGAGAGAGAGAGAGAGTGAACAAGGGGTGGGAGGGGCAAAAGAAGAAGCACATTCCCTGATGAGCAGGGAGCCTAATGTGGGGCTTGATCCCGGGATCTGAGGTCATGACCTGAGCCAAAGGTAGATACCTGAATGAGCCACCCAGGCACCCCTCTCTACCCCATTCTATCCCTTGATCATTACCATCTGTATTTTGTGTGGATGTAACAAAATTTTACTTAGTAATGTGTTGGCCAATGTTTATAACATACACTGGGCTCTGATCTCACCTATTTACAGCTGTATTAAAGAAGGCATCATCCCTACTCTCAAGGAGAAATATGTATAACTATAAAAGCAAGACCAGCACTTTCATTTTGGGAAAAAATAATCTACAACCAGGGAGTTAAGATAAAGAAACATAAAAAGGAAATAAGAGAATAGTATAAGACATTGTAAACTTAATTTGTGTAGGCTATAAGTGCTTTGTGATATCTACCATTTTGGGGGACAGCACAACATAATGGAAGCCTCATAGGTCATGATAGATGGACAGATATCCTGCTCTTGTCATGCTGGCATGGAAATTTTAACATTCTTAATCTCATTTGCATTGTTTCTAAATTGGGGACGATGAAAACTGAGATCTAATATTTGTCAGGTTACTCATGTAGCTCCTGGCATGCTGTACATACTGAGTAAGTAGTAACCAAATAAGCAGTGTTGTATTATGCCTTCTGGACACTTAGCCACCAACTAAGCCATTACTTGAGAGAAGCACTGGAGTCATTATAGACCAATGCTTAGTTTATGGAGTTGTGGACAAGGAATGTCTCACATCACCTAATATGCAATACAATTATACTTACTTTACAAACAACATCATAAAACAATATGAAGTAGTTGTTATACTTTATAATGTTCATGTAAACATGGACATCTAATCTAAACATAATTTAAAGTAAAGTAGCTATTGGTTCAACATAGTATTAGAAGTCCTAGCAACAGCAATCAGACAACAAAAAGAAATAAAAGATCTCAAATTGGTAAAGAAGAAGTCAAACTCTCTCTCTTTAAGGATGACATGATACTTTATGTGGAAAACCCAGAGGACTCCACCTGTAAATTACTGGAACTCCTACTGCAATTCAGTAATGTGGCAGAATACAAAATAAATGCACAAAGATCAGTTGCTCTCCTATACATTATCAATGTAAATGTAGAAAGAGATATTAGGGGATCAGTTCCATTTACAATAGCACCAAAACCCATAAGATAACTTGGGATAAACCTAACCAAGAGGAAAGGATCTATACTCCAGAAAGTACAGAACACTTATGAAAGAAATTGAAGAAGACACAAAAAGATAGAAAAACATTCCACGTTCATGGATTGGAAGAATAAACATGGTTAAAATGTCTACGCTTCCCAGAGCAATCTATACTTTCAGTGCCATCCCCATCAAAATACCAATGGCACTTTTCACTGTGCTGGGACAAACAATCCCAAAATTTGTATGGAACCAGAAAAGACTCTATTGCCAAGGAAATGTTGAAGAAGAAAAACAAAGCTGGGGTACCATGTTGCCTGATTTCAAGCTTTATTAAAACAGACACACAGACCGATGGAACAGAGTAGAGTGTCCAGATATGGATCCACTACTCTACGGCAACTAATCTTTGACGAAGTAGGAAAAAAAAAACCCAACAGAAAAAGGACAGTCTTTTCAATAAATGGTGCTGGAAAAATTGGGCAGCTATCAGAAACTTGGCCATTCTCTTACACCATATACAAAGAAAACTCAAAATGGATAAAAGACCTCAATGTGAGACAGGAATCCATCAAAGTCCTAGAGGATAACATAGGTAGTAACCTCTTCAATATTGGTCACACCAATTTCTTTCAAGACACATGTCTCCAAAGGCAAGGGAAACAAGCAAAAACAAACTTTTGGGATTTCATAAAGATAAGAAGCTTCTGTATAGCAAAGGAAAGAGTCAACAAAACAAAGAGGCAACCCACAGAATGGGAGAAGATATTCACAAATGACACTACAGAAAAAGGGCTGATATACAAGATCTATAGAGAACTTCTCAAATTCAACACCCATGACTCAAATCTAAACATGGGCAGAAGACAAGAACAGACACTTCTCCAAAGAAGATATACAAATGGCTAACAGACACATGAAAAAATTCTCATCATCATTAACCATCAGGGAAATTCAAATCAAAATCACAATGAGATACCCCTTACACCAGTTAGAATGACAAAAATTGATGAGGCAAGAAAAAACAAATGTTGGAGAAGTTGTGGAGAAAGGGGAACCTTCTTACACTATTGGTGGGAATGCAAATTGGTGCAGACTCTTTGGAAAACAGTGTGGAGTTTTCTCAAAAAGTTAGTAATAGAGCTACCCTATGACCCAGCAATTACACTACTAAGTATTTACTCCAATGATACAGATGCAGTGAAAAGAAGGGCCATATGCACTCCAGTGCACAATATCCACGATAGCCAAATTGTAGAAGAAGCTGTCTTTTGACAGATGAATGGATAAAGAAGATGTGGTTCATATATACAATGGAATATTACTGAGCCATCAGAAAGGATGAGTACCCAGCTTTTGCATCAACATGAATGGAAATGGACAAGATTATGTCAACTGAAATAAATCAAGCAGAGAAAGTCAATTATCATATGGTTTCACTTATTTGTAGAACATAAGGAATAACACGGAGGGCATTAAGAGAAGGAAGGGCAAAATGAAGTAGGAGCAGGAATCAGAGGAGAGAAGAACCATGAGAGACTGGACTCTGGGAAATAGGGTTTTAGAGGGGAGAGTTGTGGGAAGATGTGCTAGAGCAGTGATGGGTATTAGGGAGGGCACGTATTACATGGAGCACTGGGTGTTATATGCAAACATTGAATCAAGGAACACTACATCAAATACTAATCATGTACTGTATGGTGACTAACATAACATAAAAAAAGACTCAGTAGGCACAGCTAAACCAAAAAATTAGGAACTCTCCAGTTTTCACAAAACTTTATTTCACAAAACATTTATAATAATAATAAAAAGTAGCAATATACATTCTTTAAAAATACCTTTTTTTATGAAACATCACCTGTCATCAATTTTTGTTGGACTTAATCTACCCCAAATTTAATTTAAAATGTAGTTTATTGTGTATCTGGATTTAACCATTTCTTTTTCTTATACACTGTTCCTGGTATCTTTCTAAAGAATTTACTTTTTCTCAATGTGCTCATACTTTATTTTCCACATAATTGCCTGCAATTTTTAAAAATTGTCTTTTATGGAAAATTATGTTAGTCTAAATATGTCAATAGGAATTATCTTATGGCTTCCCTTAAGAGCAATTTCTTTTCTTTCCTTTTTTTTTTCTTTAAAGATTTATTTATTTATTTGACAGAGACAAACACAACAGAGAGGGAACACAAGCAGGGGGAGTGAGAGAGGGAGAAGCAGGCTTCCCACCGAGCAGGGAGCCCGATGTGGGGCTCGATCCTGGGTCTCCGAGATCATGACCTGAGCCGAAGGCAGTGGCTTAACTAACTGAGCCACCCAGGCGCCCCAAGAGCACTTTCTTTAACAAGAATTTCTATATAACAAAACTTATTAATATGTTGTCCCAGTGATTCTTTTGAAGGTTTTGCCAATTTAGATGCTACAAAATCATGGATATTCTGAGTTTTATTTCATTATATTTCAGAATATAAATATACTTATCCAATTAAAAGTATAACTGTATCAAAAATTGAGATGTTAAAAAGTACAATTATAAAATTTCAGAATAAAAGCTCACATACAGTTTGAGCTTCCATTCCTTAATTTGTTCAGCTCATTTTTCAAGGGAATAAATTTCAGTGGTTTCCTACTTGCTTTCAATAATTGCATTTTGACCCTGCAATTGCACTACTGGGCATTTACCCCAAAGATACAGATGTAGTGAAAAGAAGGGCCATATATACCCCAATGTTCATTGCAGCAATGGCCAAAATCACCAAACTGTGGAAAGAGCCAAGGTGCCCTTTAACTGATGAATGCATAAAGAAGATGTGGTCCATATATACAATGGAGTACTACGCCTCCATCAGAAAGGATGAATACCCAACTTTTGTAGCAACATGAACTGGATTGGAAGAGATTATGCTGAGTGAAATAAGCCAAGTAGAGAAAGTCAAGTATCACATGGCTTCACTTACTTGTGGTGCATAAGGGGTAATATACAGGACAGTAGGAGAAGGAAAGGAAATGGGAAGTAGGGTAATTCAGGGAGAGAAACAAAACACGAGAGACTTCGGACTCAGAAACAAACTGAGGGACTTGGAGGGAGGGGGTGGGAGGATGGGAGAGCCTGGTGGTGGGTGCTGAGGGCACCTATTGCATGAAGCAGTGGGTGTGGGGCATGGGCAATGAATCCTGGAACACTGAAAAAATAAAACAAATGTAAAGTAAAAAAAAAACTTCAAAGTAGTTTTTATTTGTATTTTTTGGTTGATATTTAATGGTTTTAATTACTTTGGTCTAAATGCAACTAGAATTTGAGGGACTCATTTACAAAAAGGTTAAGTGTCATTGTCTGCTATTTAGGTTTGGTTCACAAAATAGATCTTTGGAGACTGAAATATATCTAATATCAGCTTGATGGCAGACTGCAAAGAGATAAACATGGACCACTTTGGTGACTTTTTTGTATTCCACATCAGTTTTGACATAGGCATCTTGAAGTTCAGTTTCTCTGTATACAGAAAAGTATTTACAATTAAAAACTGTGCTTAACATTTGCATAGTAGTGCAGCCTGCTTGAACACAATATCAGTTATATGTACACAACATATTCCCAAAATATTCTGCTATACATGTTTTTAATTTAGTAAGAAATTATTATTTTTTTTATTTTTCAGTGATCCAAGATTCATTGTTTATGCCCCACAACCAGAGCTCCATGCAATACATGCCCTCAATACCCACCACCAGGCTCACCCATGCCTCCATTCCCTCCCCTCCAAGACCCTCAGTTTGTTTCTGAGTCCAAATTCTCTCCTGTTTTATCTCCCTCCTTGAATTACCACACTTCCCATTTCCTTTCCTTTCTCCTACTGTCCTCTGTATTACTCCTTATGCACCACAAGTAAGGGAAACCATGTGATACTTGACTTTCTCTACTTGGCTTACTTCACTCAGCATAATCTCTTCCAATCCAGTCCATGTTGCTACAAAAGTTGGATATTCATCCTTTCTGATGGAGGCGTAGTATTCCATTGTATATATGTACCACATCTTCTTGATCCATTCATCTGTTGATGGGCACCTCGGCTCTTTCCACAGTTTGGCAATTGTGGCCATTGCTGCAATGAACATTGGGGTACATATGGCCCTTCTTTTCGCTACATCTGTATCTCTGGGGTAAATACCTAGTAGTGCAATTACAGGGTCATAGGGTAGCTCTATTTTCAATTTTTTAAGGAATCTCCACATTGTTTTCCAAAGTGGCTGCACCAACTTGCATTCCCACCAACAGTTTAAGAGGGTTCCCCTTTCTCTGCAGCCTCTCCAACACTTGTTATTTCTTGTCTTGTTAATTTTGGCCATTCTCACTGATGTAAGGTGGTATCTCAGTGTGGTTTTTATTTGAATTTCCCTGATAGCTAGTGATGCTAAACATTTTTTCATGTGTCTGTTAGCCATTTGTATATCTTCTATGGAGAAGTGCCCCTTCATGTCTCCTGCTCATTTTTTGGATGTGATTATCTTCTTTTTGGATGTTGAGTTTGAGTAGTTCTTTATAGATCTTGGATATCAGCCCTTTGTCTATAGTGTCATTTGCAAATATCCTCTCTCATTCCGTGGGTTGCCTCTTTATTTTGTTGACTATTTCCTTTGCTGTACAGAAGCTCTTTATTTTGATGAAGTCCCAAAAGTTCATTTTTGTTTCCTTTGTCTTTGGAGACATGTCTTCTATATGGAAAACCCAAAAGACTCTACTCCCAAACTACTAGAAATCATACAATAATTCAGTAATGTGGCAGGATACAAAATTAATGCACAGAAATCAGTTGCATTCTTATACACTAACAATGAAAATGTAGAAAGGGAAATCAGAGAATCGATTCCATTTACTATGGCACCAAAAACCATAAGACACCTAGGAATAAACCTAACCAAAGAAGTTAAGGATCTGTACTAGAGGAACTGTAGAACACTCCTAAAAGAAACTGAAGAAGACACAAAAAGAAGAAAGAGCATTCCATGCTCATGGATCAGAAGAATAAACAGTGTTAAAATGTCTATACTGCCCAGAGCAATCTATACTTTCAATGCCATCCCAATCAAAATTCCACCAAAATTTTTCAAATCATTAGAATGAACAATCCTAAAATTTATATGGAACCAAAAAAGACCTGAATTGCTAAGAAATTGTTGAAAAAGGAAAACAAAGGTAGGGGCATCACATTACCTAATTTCAAGCTTAATTACAAAGCTGTGATCACCAAGACAGCATGGTACTGGCACAAAAATGGACAAATAGACAAATGGAACAGAGTAGAGAGTCCAGATATGGACCCACAAATCTATGGTCAAATCATCTTTGACAATGCAGGAACAAATATTCAGTGGGAAAAACAGTCTCTTCAATAAATGGTGCTGGGAAAATTGGACAGCCACATACAGAAGAATGAAACTAGACCATTCCCTTACACCACACACAAAGATAAACTCGAAATGCATGAAAGGTCTTAATGTGAGGCAGGAATCTATCAAAGTCCTAGAGGAAAACATAAGGAAGTAACCTCTTTGACTTCAGCCACAGCAATTTCTTTCAAGAAATAATTTTTTACCACTTGCCATGTGCTACTAAAATTTTTGTTCATACAGGCATTGCAAAACAAAAATTTATCTTCAGTGTTGAATTTTCACGCTGAATTTATAATATCAAATATTTTGCCTTTGACAGAATCAACTTAACAAAAGCTTGATGTTGATTCCTAAGACTGATGAGAAAATCAAATAATTGGAATTAACTGGTTGAAGCATGTGAGGACAGCAGTGTTAAACCTGGCATCATTTCATTGTATGTGGTATTTTCCTAAGGAAAGACAAACTCTTAGCCACTGTCACTTTGTGTTTTGTAACTTCTTAACAGACACTTAGTATCAAAATGAAGAAAGTATATCTAGAATACAATCTATGGATATATGTAAGAAATTATCTTTCACAGAGTGATACCAATATGCTTTCTGCAGTTCTGGGGGTTTAATCACCTTTCAGGGAACAGTCTTAAAACACACACACAGCTAAACTTTTAGATTAAATATTGATCACTTTTTTCACATTTGGGACTTTGGGTTTCCAAGGTTCCCACGGTAAATGGTAGATGTTGATTGTGTGCATACCGACGTGCATGTTCATCAACTTCCTTGGGAAGTAAAAATTCAGTACCTTAACTTTTCATTAAATACACATTTGGAGGGCACCTGGGTGGCTCAGTGGGTTAATGCCTCTGCTTTCAGCTCAGGTCATGATCTCAGGGTCCTGGGATCGAAGCCTGCATCAGGATCCCTGCTCAGCAGGGAGCCTGCTTCCTCCTCTCTCTTTGCCTGCCTCTCTGCCTGCTTATAATCTCTCTCTGTCAAATAAATAAATAAAATCTTTAAAAAGTGCATAAAAATAAAAAAATAAAAATACACATTTGGAATTCTTTAAGCTACTAAAATCACTTATTTAAAAAATTTAAAAAAATCATTACATCAGTTAGAATGGCCAAAGTTAACAACACAAGAAACAACAAATGTTGGTAAGAATGTGGAGAAAAGAGAACCCTCTCCTTACACTGTTGATGAGAATGCAAACTGGGATAGCCACAGTGGAAAACAGTATGGAGATTCCTCAAGATGTTAAAAATAGAGCTACCTTATGGTCCAGCAATTGCACTACTGGGTATTAACCCCAAAGATAGAGATGTAGTGAAAAGAGGGGCCCCTGAACCCCAGTGTTCATAGCAGCATTGCTCACAATAGTCAAAGTACGTAGAAGGAGCTGAGATGTCCTTTAACACATGAATGGATAAAGAAAATGTGATTTATATATACAATGGGATATCACTCAGCCCTCAGAAAGCATGAATACCCAACTTTTGTGTCAACATGGATGGAACTGGAGTAGATTATGGTGAGTGAAATAATCTAAGCAGAGAAAGTCAAGTATCATATGGTTTCACTCACACATGGAACATAAGGAATAGAGCAGAGCCACATGGGAGGGAAGGGAAAATGAATGGAAAGAAATCAGAGAAAGAGACAAGCCATGAAAGACTCTGGACTCTGGGAAACAAACTGTGGGTTGCAGAGGGGACATTGGTGGGGAGAGCAGGTAACTGGGTTCTGGGCATTAAGGAGGGCATATGATCTGATGAGCACTGGGTGTTATATGCAACTACTGAATCATTGAACACTACATCAGAAATTAATGATGTACTAGATGTTGACTAATTGAACTTAATTAAAGAAAAGCATTACCAAATAATAAAGTAAGTAAATGGCTGCATGAAAACTCCCTGTAGCAGAACTTTCCACCTCTCTCTCTATGGCCCACAGTAGGAGTCACCAGTATCTGACAGGGTTCACAGGGCCACATTGTCCTAGAACTGTGGCCAACTGATGTACCCGGTGGCCGACAGGAGCAAGATATGAGTACTTCTATCTCACTAGAGACCGGGGCCGTTGGCTGCTTCTAATAACTTGTGGTGGAGGAACCTGCCTCGTTTCAGCAAGGAAGGGACATTCTGTCCTTGAAGGGGTCATGTATTTTATATTTTATTTTATTTTATTTTATTTTATTTTATTTTATTTTATTTTATTTATTTTATTATTTTATTTTATTTTTAAAGATTTTATTTACTTATTTGACAGAAGAGATCATGCAAGAGGGGGAGAGCTCAAGAAGGGGGAAGGAATAGAGGACGAGGGAGAAGCAGGGTTCCTGCTGAGCAGGCAGCCCCACTTGCAAGGGCTCCATCTGAAGACCCTGGGATCATGATCTGAGATGAAGACAGATACTTAACCAGCTGAGCAATCCAGGCCCCCAAAGGAGACATGTTTAGAGAGGATATTTACCGCTGTCATCTTTCAGATACGGAAGTCAGAGTTCTGGGCATCATACATGCATCTTACATACTACTTACAATGAACTCAGCAGACATTGGAATTGTTAATTGGAGGTCTACCAAATTCATGCTGGGTTATTTTAATACAACTACTAATAATGACACTGGGGATGGGAGAGCCCGCTGGTGGTACTGAGGGCACCTATTGCGTGGAGCACTGGTGTGGGGAAAGGGGAATGAATCTTGGAACACTGAAAAAAAATAAAAATTAAAATAAAAAAAACCCATGACAAATGTTAAACTAGATATAACGCCAGGATAGCAACCCCCTCCATAGGAGGAGACAATCCTGATCACCTTGCCTTCCTGTAAGAAGGTAGACTTTCTTTTTATTTCTTGCTATTGTTAGATATTGGAATGAAAGAATAGCCTATGCTGTGCCTCTTCATCCTCAGATATGTTTCAGTGTTAATTCTATCCCTTGATTATGATTTTGACTACTGGACTGATGGCAGGAGCTCTGGAAGATTCTCGGTGCCATGCGCTTGATTCCATGTCTAGGGCCTGCATGTCTTTCTCTCCTCTCAGTAATAGGGTCAGCATGGGTGCCTAGTCACTGCAGTGCCACGACTAACCCCCTGAATCCTCTCTGCTCTTTCTCCCTACAAAGTGGACATCTGAGTGACCACAAGCAGGCATCAGACATCTTGGCTTTTGAAGCTCACTATGATTGTGGCAGCTATTAATGAACACCACATCAAGAACTAATGATGTACTATATGTTGGCTAACTAAGCGTAATAAAAAAGAAAAAAGCTTCATCATTATTTAAATTCTTACAGTTTTGAATGAATCTGCCTATTTTTTGCACCATTTGTTTCTAATTAGTCTTCTCTTTAAATATACCTGTGAAAAGTATCTTTGTGAATGCAGTTTTTCTGCATTTATAATACAGATTTACAGAGTGGCCACTGTGTTTCCGTGCAGTCCACTTGTGACTCCTATTTCACAGACATGAGAGCAGGAGGTGAGACAGGGCAGGTAACATTTCCACATGACACAGTGCATGAAGTTTGACTATCCTCGGTCTGCTATGTCATGGATGAATTACCAGAAATGTAATGGCTGTGTCAAGTGACATGAACATTTTTAAAGCTCTTAGAACAAATTTTTACCTCCTATGAGAGCCTCAGAATTTATGTCCTCATAGACCCTTCAAATTCAGGACACACAAATGTGTGTGCACATTACACCAAGAGGGAAGCAATGAGGGTGAGTGCAGCACTGAAGCCAGCTCTCTATAGGAGCAGGGTCACAGCAGCCATCCGAAGCTCAGAGCCCCTCAGGTCAGTTCCCTACTTCTTGCTTTTCTTAATCCTTGGACCAGAGGCACTGCCACAAGTTCTGTGTGAGCAGAGACCTGGCTGCAGCCACGCCCACTGTGTGGCCTTGGACTAGCCTCTGAGGTCCAAGCTCAGTCTCTTCCCTGTGGGAGGCAGGATCGCAGCCCTTGTCTGGAAACATGATCTGGTGAAGGCCAAACAAAAGAGCAGCTGTTAACATGCTTTGAAATACCACAAAGCATTGTATTGTCAGAAAGTGTCACTGTCATTGATAATAATAATATTTCAGTACAGGACTTCCCTGCTGGGCCCCTTTCCACCTCATTATAAAGGGCAGATGAGGTATTCTTAGATCTCGCCACCTGCCATACTCCCCAGGCACTCTAGACTAAAGGAAATGTGTCCCGAGGGGCCTTTCACACCAGGCTGGGGGAGATGCGTGTTCGGTGAAAAGAAATGCATATGATAGGCATTGCAGGCTGTCACAGGAGGAAATCAGCAGGCCATTCTTTGGGTTTTATCTTTATTCATGTTGGTCCAAAGACTGCTCTGGGAGCAAATGTTATCTGCCTGCTGGGTGACCACACTGCTCCCACCTGCAGTGCGTCCAGGTCTCCCTTGTCACCGTGTGTGCTGCCTGGGAGGCTGGAGTTAAAGCTGGCTCTCTGACATGTCCTGGGTCTGATGGTCCCACAGGCAAGGCCTTGCATAGATGAGGCTGAAGATTAGTTCTCACGAAAGCACGGATTGTATTTTCTCTTGCCTTTGTGTCAGGGCTACACAGACTATCGGCAGAACAAGCACCACCCGACTTCAAGGAGACACTCCTTCCTGCATGTGAGGTTCCAGGTTAACAAATACCCATAAACCTACCGTTGTTTCATCAAGTTCAAGACATATTTGTTGTGCACCAGGGGCTGCAGTGCGGGCGCTGGTGGTACCAGAGTCAGGAGCAGAGTGAGCGCCAGGCAGCCTGCTGCCGAGGCCTGTGTGCGAGTCCCTGCGGCCGCTCCTGCCTTGCCTGCTGTGGCAGTGCCAGCCGGTCCCCACCAAGCTGTGCGCCTGGTGCTGGGTGTACAGAGGAATAATATAAGGAAAAAAAAGTCCAGAACTGAAGAAATGAATTGTTAGTTACAAAGAACTAGGCATTTGTTAGGTAGAATATTAGGTAACATAGTATTGGTAGCAGTATCACTGAAAGTTAGAAGACAGTGGGACAGATAGTATCTTTACATTTTTATAGGAAGTGATTTTTTAGTCTGGAATTTTGGAATCCCAAAGTGTGTGTGTGTGAGAGAGAGAGAGAGGGAGAGAGAGAGATATTTCTCTGAGGAGAAATACATACATATCTCATGTAGATTATAATATTAAATCCTAAAACAATCATACTGGTATCTATTTTCTTTATTTTACCAAAGAGAAAATGTTCAAAGTGTTAAGTGATTTTCATGCCCCCCCAACTAATAGGTACCAGAGTTGGAATTCAAATCCATTCAGCTGGAGCTGGAGTTTCTCATGCTCCACTGCACTGTCCCTATCATCTCCCCACTGCATTTAGCTCAGTATGAGAGCTCAAACAAGAAGGCACCATTTTGCTAAAAAACTGCACAGCAAAGGAAACAGTCAACAAAACAAAGAGGCAACCCATGGAATGGGAGAAGATATTTGCACATGACACTACAGACAAAGTGTCTGGTATCCAAGATTTATAAAGAATGCCTCAAAGTCAAACCAAAAAGATAAATGATTAAGTCAAAAAATAGGCAGTATACATGAACAGGCACTTCTCCAGTGAAGGCATACAAATGACTAACAGACACAATGTACATCATCATTAGTCATTAGGGAAATTCAAATCAAAACCACTTTAAGATACCACCTTACACCAGTTAGAATGGCAAAAATTGACATGGCAAGAAACAACAAATGTCAGAGAAGCTGTGGAGAAAGGGTAACCCTCTTACACTGTTGGTGGGAAAGCAAGTTGGTGCAGCTACCTTGGAAAACAGTGTGGAGATTCTTTTATGACCAAGCAATTGCTTTACTGGGTATTTACCCCAAAGATAAAGATAAATAAAAAAAATATACAGATGTAATGAAAAGAAGGACCATATGCACCCCAATGTTCATAGTAGCAATGCCTACAATAGCCAAACTGTGTAAAGAGCTGAGATACCATTTAACAGCTGAATAGATAAAGATGTGATCCATATATACAATGGAATATTACTCAGTCATCAGAAAGGATGAATACCCAGTTTTAGCATCAACATGGATGAGACTGGAGGAGATTATGCTAAGTGAGTTAAATCAAGCAGAGAAAGTCAATTTTAAATGGTTTCACTTATTTGTGGAACATAAGGAATAGCATGGAGGACATTAGGAGAAGGAAGGGAAAAAATGAAGTGAGGTGGAATCAGAGTGGGAGACAAACCATGAGAGACTATGGATTATGGGAAAAAACTGAGGGTTTTAGAAGGGTTGTGGTGGGAGATGGTTGAGTCTGGTGATGGGCATTAAGGAGGCATTAAGGATTGAATGGAGCACTGGGTGCTATATGCAAAAAATGAATTAAGGAACACTATATGAAAAACTAATGATTTATTGCCAGGCGATTAACATAACATAATTTTAAAAAAGAAGACACCATTTTATTTGATCATTTTAAAAAAGAACACCTTATTTTATTTGATCTTAGTTGAGAACATATATTTAAATGACTCCAACATTTTTTCAATCTGCACATATCTGGGAATGACTACAAAAATTCTGCAAATATTGATTTTAAGTGTTTTCAGTGAATTTTATTTAGCAAGCAGACAGATTCACAAATACAGAACCTGTAAATAGTATGATTTAATTATTTCTGCATACATTTAATATTTTAAGTATGTATAATAAAACATCATGACACTATGTATTCTTTTGCAGCTCGCTTTCCTCAATATCATTGTTGTGAGTTCATCTATATTCATACATGTAAATCTGGTCCATGTTTCACTGCTATCTATTACTACATTATATAAGTGTATCACTGATTATCCATTTGCTTGTTGATGGAGATTTAAATGCTTCTAAAGTGAAGATATATTTGTCATTTATGGTCTTAGAAAATGTACCTCCTAGGCAACCATTTTGAAGAACTTATTTGAAAGATGGACCCCAAGAAAATGAGGGAGTGATTCAGTGAAGTGGAAAACTCAGAATCCAGGAGGCATGGGGTGTCATGCAGCAGAGAGGTGAAGGGAGTCCCCAGAAAGCCAGTGATGGGAACTGCACACTTTGCAGCAGGAGCACAGTGGACCCCAAGGAAGTCACTTCCAGAAAAACAAATGAATTAAAAATTTTCAGATGCATTGAAACTGGAAAGGTTTAGGTTAGACTAGAAAAAGACATGTAGGAAACTAGACAAACAAACAAGGACTTATTAACTCCCATGAAAATGTTTTACAGGAAATAAAATGTAAGCATTGTATGCTACTGAATCAGAAATGAAAAGTACTGGGGCGCCTGGGTGGCTCAGTTGGTTGAGCGACTGCCTTTGGCTCAGGTCATGATCCCGGAGACCCGGGATCGAGCCTCACATCGGGCTCCCTGCTCGGCGGGAAGCCTGCTTCTCCCTCTCTCACTCCCCCTGCTTGTGTTCCCTCTCTGGCTGTGTTTCTCTCTGTCAAATAAATAAATAAAATCTTATAAAAAAAAGAAATGAAAAACACTTACTGCCATTTCTATGATATTTCAAACTTCAAGTAATTCTTTAAACAGAAAGTGTGATATAGTCATATTGGCATGCTGAGAGGATGGTTAGTTAGTATATATGGGAAGGGAGCAGGTACAAAAAGCAAGAATTCCATATAGGGAATATTTGTGCATGAAGGGGCAGCAACACAAGCCCACTGTGAGGAAGTATGGAGGTGTGTACCAAACAGGACTACGTGCAGGTTTGAATTGGTTGTGTCTGAGCAGTGGGGACTTTGAGGTAAGATGGAGTAAGGTCCTGTTCCCACCTACTTTACTTCTTTGTGATGCTGTCTGAATTTCAACCTTTGTACATAAATTATCTTATTAAACAAACAAAAAAATGCTCTTACCACTTAATTTTAGCAAATCCCTCCTAAAGATTTATCTTTTGTAGGTATTACCCATTTACTCCTACTGAATTTTTTCTGGCTTCTCATTGCTTCAGTATGCACATATCCGGTTCTTGGAGGAGACCTGAAGACATTTTCTAGTCCTGCAGTCTCCCAGACTCTTCTCCTGTGTTGGGTGTCAAGCAGAGATGCTTGTCACCACTTTGAATTAGAACCCCCTTTGCCATGGCAACCACTGTCAGTTGATGTGGCTAAGACTGAGGTTTGGGCACAGCTGGTGGTAATGTGATTTGTGCTCAGTTACAGCAAAATTCAGTTGTTAGAATAGAAAGAGTAGGTAATCTAATGTCTCTGCTCCCGATTCTTTGACTTCCAAAGCACTGGTGTGTTTTAATTCCAGATGTGTGTTGACAAGTAAGCAACTACTCTGTGCCTTGGAGATGATTGGGGTGGCCAGCAGAGATGATGTTTCTTGTAATTGCTCCTGATTCCCAGCTTGATCGTGACAGGGGCCTATGCAGCAAGCCCTGTGACCACAAAAAGCTACCAATCCAGCTCCCAGCTGGGCCTGCTGAGTCTCATCTTATACACAGAGGCCCAGAAAATGTTTTACTACCACTGTATCAATCCCCAATCTGTCTTCAATTCCTACTCTAGTGTTGGCTCTGTTAATTAAAAAATAAAAACAAAAACAAAACAAGTAGCAAGAAGTTAATCAGTGGTGATGAAAAAGACCACCTGTCATGGGTTTGGCTGTCAAGCAGGGCCCCGTAGTACCCAGTTAAGTCCCTGCATCTTATGTTGACATAGAGGGTTAACTTGATTGAAGAGAAAGGCCCAGACCTTGGAGCAGGGCAGGCCAATCTGCAAGTCATGAGGCTGATACTTTCCCCTGTTGAATCTTTGAGATATTATACAACCTCACAGCAAGAAGGAGTTGGTGCTACAGGTCTCATAAAGATCCTAATGGGACTCAGTGGTTATATATATTCTTCATCTGGCCTAAAATTCAATACTCAGTAGGCCCACAGCAAAGGGCAGTGTGAGGGCTTCCTCTATTGTACTCCATCAAGAACCATGGCCTGATGCACAAAGAAAGTTTGTCCTGTATGGGGTCTTAGACATAATCTAAGCCAATGTCTCTCTCCTCATTTTAGCCATGTTTTCTCTTTATATCTCCTAGGATTTTTTTTGCACTTTATGTAATTTGTATGGCCTCAAGAGGAGCCATGAGGCCTCAAGATTCTGAATCACTGTCTCTGTCTTAACTTTGTAGATGAGGAGGTAAACTGACTTACTCTAAATCCCACAGGTGGAAGATTGGTTACTAACTCGAGACTCCTTGTCCCTTTATTGTCTTCCTCCAGTGCCCCTTGATACCACAACATGGTCTCTGAGGACAGACACATTGAAACTGAAGCAACAAAAGAGGGGCCCCTATGGGATTATTTGAGGTGGTGGTCCTCTTTGAGAGATTGGGGCAACCCCAAGTTGTGCTCACCTAAGCCATGCTGTGGTGGGGAAGACGTGTTGGAGACCGGGGTAAAGTTGAAAGTTTTGTTTGTTTAAGTTGAGTTCAGGCACTGTGTCGAGAGAGATAGTTTTATTTATAGTCAAGGAAGGCTAAAGGCACAACTGAGGGGTTTCCTGGGATCAGGAATGTGGTACGTAAACAGGTCCGGTTGGTGCTCAGGACAGAGATGATCAACGGGGAATGATTGCTGGAGCTGCCTAGTCTGAGTCCGTGGTGACAGCTTGGAGGGGTATTGCAGAGCCATGCAAGACCTGATCTCTCGAGAAGTGATGAACAAAAGGACACATGACAGTTGTGGGAGTCTGGGGGTAAAATGGGTTATTTTCTTGAATTCTTTGAGCCTTACCCAGGAGGATTTACCTATCTTGGATATTTCATGTGAATGGAATCAAACAAAATGTGGCCTTCTATGGTTGGCTTTTTATGCATAGCATCATGCCTCTAAGCTTCATCCATGTTGCAGTGTGTATCAACATTTCATCATTTTTTGCTATTGTTGCTGAACGCCATTTCATCATATAGCCATACAATATTTTATCCATTCTGATTAGATGTTTGGGTTATTTCAAGTGTTGACTACTCTAAATACTGGTGCTCTAAACATTAACATATGATTTTTGTGTGGGCAAAATTTCTTTTCTTTTGGATATTTACTTAAGAATGGCATCACTTTTGATGACTCTGTGCTAATAGTTTGAAGAATCGCCTCTTTTTCACAGTGGTTGTACCATTTTATAGTCCCAACAGAAATATATGAAGGTCTCAATTTCTGCATGCCATCACCAATATTCATTATGGTCTGTTTTCTGTTTCTAGCCATTCTACTGGTCATGAAGTGATATCTCTTTGTGGTATTCATTTGTATTTCCCTGATGACTAACAATTTTTACCATCTTTTCATGTGGTCACTTGATAACTTCTTTATAGGAATGTTGATTCAAATCCTTTGCCCAACTTTCAAATGGAATCTTGGGTTTTTATCTCTTTTTTAAAAAAGTCATTGAATTGTAAAGATTTTTTATGTATTCCGAGTATAAATCCCTCGCCAGATATAAATCCTTTACCAGATATATGATTTACACATATTCTCTCTCACCCTTCCCTCATCATTTCACTTTCTTGATCATATTGTTGGCAGTTAAAAAAAATTAAATTTTGGTGACAACTAATTTATCAGTTTTTCTTTTGTCATTTGCACTTTTGGTATTGTATATAAGAAATCATGTCTAACTTGTGTCATGGAGAGTTATTCCTTTGTTTTCTTCAAAGAAGCTTATAAATTTAACTGTTATATTTAGGTCTATGATGCCTAAGTGTTAATTTGGGAGTATTGCTGTTTTAACAGTACTAAGTTTTCAGATCCATGAGCATATAATGTCTCATTCCTTTATATTTTTTTAGTTTCTTTAAGTAACTTTTTGTAGTTTGAAGTATACATATCTTACACTTTTTAACCAAATTCCTTCTTAAGCATATTATTCTCTGTGATGCTGTTGAAAATGATTTTTTTAGTTTCACTTTTATGTTGTTCACTGTTAGTGTATGTGGAAATACAATTAGTTTTTGAATATTGATCTTGGATCATACAGATTTTCTGAACTCACTTATTCTAATAGTTGTTTTTTTAGTGGATTCTTTAGAATTTTCTATATACAAGATGATGACAGCTGTGAATTAATATAGTCTTATTGTTCCATTTCCAATATGAATGGTTTCTATATGTTTTTCTTGCCTAATTGCCCTGACTTAAACCTCTAGTACGCTGTAGCATAGATGTGAGAAAGCAGACACCCTAGCTTGTTGCTGAGCTTAGAGTTAAAGGACTTGGTCTTAAGTCATTAAGTATGATGTTTACTTGCAGGTTTTTGGAGATAGCCATCAAATGATTAAAGATGTTTTCTTCTAATATTAGTTTGTTGAATGTTTTTACCATGAAAATGTGTCAGATTTTTTTCAAATGCCTTCTTTGGCTTATCTGGAGCAATTGTATGGTTTTTGTCCTATAATTCATAAATAAGGTGCACTACATTGTTGTTTGAATGTTAAACCAACTTTGCAATTCTGGGATAAATCTCACTTGGCCATGGTGAACTACTTTTTATATATAGCTGGACTTGGTTTGTTAGTTGAAGATTTTTTGAAGATATTTGGGTATATATTCATAAAGATTTTGGTTGTAGTTTTATTTCATTGAGTATATCTTTGTCTGGTTAGCCTAATTCTAACCTCATAGAATTTGTTGGGAAGCAATCTCCATTCTGCTGTTCTGTGGATGAACTTGGTATTGATTAGTTTCCAAATTTGTGGTTGAATTTTTCAGTGAGGTCATCTGGGCCTGAGGTTGTCTTTATGGAAAGTTTAAAAATATATAAATCCATTTTCTTTATATTTAGTGCCTAGAAGAGAAATGGAAAAAATAATTTACATTAAATATGTAAGTATAACTAATTTCCTCAATTCCAGAGCGATAGATTTTTTCCTTTTCCCCCCAAAGTTTTGAGATATAATTGACATAGAACATGTGTAAGATTGTTGGGGGCTGAGGTAAGGCATAAGAAGGCTGATGCAATCAGGCCTGAACCTTGCACCTACATAACAGGATGCGGCTACCACAGAGCCTCAGGAATCCCCTACAGCGTACATGAAGGAACATACCAATCAGTAACCTGATCACGCACCTATCATGCCTGGCACCAGCCAATCATGCGCAAGAGCATGCTTGAAAGCAACCTATCGGGTGCACTTCCCCTATCCCTTACCTATATAACCCCTTCATGTTTTAATAAAATTTGCAGCTTGATCAGAATCCCTGTCTTGCTGTCATTCTTTTGCGCCTCCTGTCCCATCCCCCTCATCCGTTATAGGTATCTCGGCGGACCCCGTTGATTGCCTCGCGGGCCGAGGCAAGTGGCGCCCAACGTGGGGCTCGACTGACTGCCTGTACGGACCGCTGTCCCCCATTGACTGCAGCGTTCTGCCGACGGAAGGAGACGCCCGGATTGTCGCGACCGCCCGCCCGCGCGCCGGTATTTTCAGACGAGATTTCCCGTTCTTCCGACAGCGGCATTAATCAGGTAGGACCCTGTCATGGGACAGGCATGTTCGCAGCATGATGTATTTATTGCTCAATTAAAGGCCTCCCTCAAGGTGCGTAAGATTAGGGTT
>PITA01024404.1:0-26324 GCA_004023965.1 Spilogale gracilis
ACATCTGTATCTTTGGGGTAAATGCCCAGTAGTGCAATTGCAGGGTCATAGGGTAGCTCGATTTTTAATTTTTTAAGGAATCTCCACACTGTTTTCCAAAGCGGCTGCACCAACTTGCATTCCCACCAATAGTGGAAGAGGGTTCCCCTTTCTCCGCAAACTCACTTTTTCTTAAGAATGAGAAAGACTCATCCTAGAAAAACAGGTTTTTTGCACAAAGGCAGCACATCTAAATACTCAAATAAACAGCACTGGGGGGGGTGGCGGGGGGGGGGCTGCTGCTCATTCTCTAACTTAGGCTGCCTTAACCCTTGAAAGCGAACACATCGGATTTTATTATATGTGTGTGTTTTGTTTTTTCCCTTTTTTGGGGGCATTAAAGTCTTTATTAGGTATAACAGTTAACAAAACAACTTCAAAACTCATAGTTCAATGCCAAAGGCTGTATCTGTGTTTTATTATTAATAACTAATTTGCCTTTAATAAAACACCTTTTTAATTTTCTACGTGTGACTTAACCAGATTCTCATGACCTCTCACTGCACGACATCCCCGTCGTGTGTGGCGATCATGGCCGGCTGTGTCTCGCTTGGATCCTGGAGTTTCTGCAGCCTGTTAGCTCATGGCCAACCTTTTTGGACTCCTTTTTCCAAAACCTCCCCTTTTCACTTATGTTAAGTCTCCGTGATCCACTAGATTTAAGTATGAGGTGGCAGGTTAGCATTAAGAGTAAATCCTACGTGGTGACCCTTTCCTACAGGAAAGGAGAGCCTATCGTCTCACGTGGAGAGCAGGGATCTGTGCATGAGCTCCTCTGAAGCAAGGTGTGTGAAGAGAGCTCCTGCAGAATAAGACTGCAGGGAGGATTTCCCATATTCTTTTGCAAATAAATCAGTTCCAGCTTCATCTGCATGAGCGCAGGGTCTGTGAGCTCCGTGCGTTTCTTCAGGCTTGCTCAGGGGCTCTGTCTTACTAGCCGAGAAGACAGAAACAGTACCTATCTATCCTTATGTTCAACACTTGTCAGCAGGAGACCGAGGTTTTGCGATGACAGTTCCGATACGGACAGAGTGGGAGGTGTTGAACGTTGGGGAAAGGGTGTCATCTTTCAAAGACCAGCTATGTCCCTTCAGGTGTGGAAGTGAGGGCTAAGAGTGTCTTGAGCATCTGGCAACTTTGTAACTAACCAGCTTCCTGACCTTCGTGGCTTAGGGGACATGTCTTTTTCTTTATCCGCGGTGATAAATCTTCCTTTTATCGTTCTCCAGATCATTGCATAAATAAAATTTTCCTGATAAACAAGAAATTACAACATTGATTGGGTTGCCTGTTATTAAACCACCAAGATTCTAGTACCCTTTGACAAATTCTTTAATGTCACAAGCACACATATGTCATTTAATTCTTACACACAACCCCCAGATGTAGGAATTCCTATTCCCACTTTACAAATGAGAAGTTAGCAGCTTGGGGTTCTAGATACATTGTTTGAATTGGTCGGATAGCTGTGATGGTGGTAAAGGATTCGAACCCGTGGCTACTGAACCCCAAGCAGATGTTGTCTCCTCCCCATCATGCTGCTTACAAGACAGGGCAGACCCACGCAGCCCTGGGGACGAGATGGTAGAGCCCCATTCAAACTCTGACTGCCATTCTCATTGTCCAGCCCAATCTGGAGACATCTTTCTAAATGCAACCCATGTCCTTTACTAAAAACTAAGAAATGAGCTTTCTAACTATTTTTAAACATGCTTTATAATGTAGATTTCTCTTTCTATTCACTCGAAATGAATGAGACAGTCTCCCAGGTTCAGAGGTTGAAAATGCAGGACTGTAGAATTTTGCTGGAATTTGTGGAATTAGCGATGGCCTCGGAACTCTTGCCTTCGGTGTGGAGTTTTCAAGCAGGTGGCTAGAGGATGACCAAAGAGAGGCTGGCATTTTCAAAACAAAGCGCTTTGTATTGTGCCTGGGGCTGGGGGTGGGGGGCAGCTTCACTGGGCTACGGGCGATTCAGGAGCTTTGGGTTTAAAAAGAAATCCTGGCTGACTTCAGGCTCACTTCAGGGGACAGAAGCTTGGTTCCAACAGGAAGCACCTACTTCAAAGGGCTCCCCTAAATGGGGCCTGAGTATCTCCAGCTGCTCCTCAGGAACACAGCTGCTTTGCTGGTATTTTCACTAAAGCTCAAGCCCAAATACTTCACCTCTCTGAGGACCCTGAGGAAGGGTGCACCAGGCCTGGTGTTAGCCTGCAGATGGAAATGTGCATACTGCAAATAAGGAGACCCCTAACATCTAGTCTTGTGAACATTTCTCATGCAAATCAAAGACAAATACAGAGAAGCTCTGGCCATTAATACCCAGCAGGAGAGAGTGCCATCTAAATCCATTTGTCAAAAATGCTTCTCTTTCCTTTCTTTAATTATTTTTTTATTTTTTTTAAGATTTTATTTATTTATTTGACAGCGCCAGTGAGAGAGGGAACACAAGCAGGGGGACTGAGAGAGGGAGAAGCAGGCTTCCCACTGAGCAGGCAGCCCAAAGCAGGGCTAGATCCTGGGTCTACAGGATCATGACCTGAGCTGAAGGCAGTCACTTAAGCAACTGAGCCACCCAGGCACCCCTCTTTCCTTTCTTTTAACAAATATGATGTGTGATGTGTAGTCCGTGTTCTCCAGAGAAACAAATCCAATTAGATATATACATATCCAGAGAAAGAGAAAGAGACAGAGAGCTACAGATGGATAGAGATAGAGATGGATAGATAGATGATAGATGATAGATAGATAGATAGATAGATAGATAGATGTTAGATAGTCAAGTCACATGACTGTGGGGATAGAGAGCTGAAAATATTTGGTGTGGCATTTTGAGTCCAAAGGCAGTCTGTTGGAAGAATTCCTTCTTTGGGGGAGGTGAGTCTTAATTCAGTTAGAGGCCTTCAACTAATTAGTTGAGGCCCATCCACATAGGGGAAATAATCTGATTTATTCAAAGTCTACCAGTTTAAATGTTAATCTCACCTAAAAAAAATAATACTTTCAAAGAAATTTCTCAAAGAATATTGGCCAGATATCTGGGAACAGTGGTCCACTGACACCGACATAAGGTGGTTCACAGGTAAAATAGGCTGAATCTTAACACACCTGCTTATTAAAATGCTTTTTCTGGGTAAAAAATAAATCCTATCACCCACATAGTTTTGTTTCATTTTCTTTTTTTAGCCAAGTGAAACAACGTTGCTGTAGAAAATATTGCAACCTCAAATGGGACATCAGAACACAGAAAATAGGAGACTGGAAATCACCAGATCACATGACCAACACCCCGGAGAATCTTATGAACAATATCCACTGAGATTTGTTGTTACACTTCAGGCGTAAACCCATTATTTCAACATTTGCTATGTTTTTGCAAAAAAGCTGCTGTCGTTTTTACTAGGGAGGCGTGGCTATTCTGATGTGAGGTCCTAATGGAATTCCCGGAGCTGCACTCTGACTTCCCTGGGCTTGATGTGCTTCTGCTAATGGCATTGAATTCACTCTTCATCCTTTCTCCCGGCTGGAAGGGTTTCTTATTTTATTATGATACTGCAGGTGGCTTGTCAGCCAGAGAAGACCTTCATAGATTGAAAACAAAGAGGTGACTGACCTCAAGACTCTTGATTACAAAATGAATTGAAAAGCCAGCGTCTTTTGTTATAGGACCCCTCAGCCAGAACGAACCTCTTTGCCTTTTACTTCAGCTGCTCTCCACCCATGAAAACCGTGCTGCCTTTTGGAGAAGTCCCTTGGCCCATGCTCCCTTACCCCGTCACTCACTGTACCCATCGCCCGGGTACCCCGAGCCGGGGACATGAGGTTACTTCTCATCTTCATGGTCAGTATTGCTGTGTATTTTGAATTGATAGTCATGGTGTCTCACTACTATAGACGTACACATCCATGATAATAGATAAAAAACAATGAAAAGACACCTCAAGCTCACAGATGTTTGAGTACAGAAGCAATAATATATCTGACACAAATTATCTGAGATTATGGGAATAAATAAAAATGAGCTTTCTGTTCATTTTTGATGTGTGTATTTTCTTTACTGTCTCAGTTTTGCTGCTTATCTTGGCAGAAGAAGTGAGCTGTCATGAGTCACAACGTACCAGGGCTCTAAACCCATGGTGAATACTCTACCCAAAGCCTCTTCAAGGCTCCAACCCCTATACCTTCATATTGGGCTTTAGGGTATGCACATACAGGCTTTTCAAGAATACATGCATTCAGCCCAAGCACCTTCTCCTGACATAGGCTTAGCTCAGCTAATTTATATACTTTCTTGAAAACTTAGCTCAAATATCACTTCCTCCAGGAAGCCTTCCCTGACTGCATCTGATTTGGACACCATTTTGAACTTGTCTTCTTCTTTCTTCTGTCTCAGCAAATCCACTGTACTTATCTATCACTCTTGTCATTGAACTAGGAGCACCTCGCAGAAGGGAACACTGAAACTGACAGAGAGTTTAGGTTTTATTGACTCCCCCATCGTCATCACCACTTCTTCTCTGCTGCCTCCTGAGCTATCCACTGAACCCTGATGACGAGCTGGGCATATTGCCCCATGCCCTGCATGCATGACGTCATGTTACCTCCATGACGACTCTACGACATAAGTGATACTCTTACTCCTGTTCTTCTCTTTTCCCATTGAGGTATAATTGGCATGTATTTTATCAATTTCAGCTGTAGAACACAATGATTTGGTATTTGCAGGTATTGTGAAGTGAGTCCAGTCAACATATGTCACCACACATAGGTGCAGAAGTTCTTTCCTTGAGATGCTTTTAAAATTTACTGTCTTACCAACTTTGAAATATACAGCACAGTCTAACTAACTGGAGTCACCCCGGTGTACATCACAGCACCATGACTGACTCATTTTGCAACTCAAGTTTGGACCTTTGACTCTTTTCACCCTTTTGCCCACTCTCATCCTTGTCTCTAACAATCACCATTCTCTTCTCTGTATCTATGAGCTTTTTATTTTTTTTTTATTCTGCATATAAGTGAGATTATATGTCATTTGTCTTTCCCTGTCTGACTCACCTCACTTAGCATCATGACGCCTGGATCCATTCGGACAGGTGTGAGCTTGTATCTCCTTGTGGATTTGCGTCTCCATGATGGTAAGGGAAGAGCAGCATTAGCGTGCCCCTAGAGGCCGTCTGTGCGTCTCCTTTAAACAATATCTATACAGTGTCCTGCCCATTTTGTAATCAGATTATTTGTGTTTTGCTATTAAGTTGTACAAGTTCTTTATCTATTTTATAAGGTAATCCCTTACCTAATACATGATTTGTGTATATTTTCTACAGTTCAGTACATTATCTTTTCATTTGTTGGTGGATTCCTTTATTGTTCAAAAGCTTTTTAGTTTTATTTTGTTCTATTTTTTTTTGTCTGTTTTTGTTGCCTTTACTTTTGGTGTCAAGTCCAAAAAAATCATTACCCAAATAAATCTCAAGACTTTTACCACCTATGTTTTCTTTTAGGCATTCTTGTCTTCAGGTCTTCCATTCAAGTCTTTAACCCATTTGAGTTAATTTTTGTATATGGCATAAGACTGTGGTCCAACTTCTTTCCAGTTTTCCAAATACCATTTATTAAAGAGACTGTCATTGATTGTATATTCTTGGCTTCTTGATTGTAGATTAAATGACCATATACACTTGGGTTTAGTTTTGGACTCTTTATTCTGTTCCATTGATCTATGTGTCTGTTTTTATGCCGATACCATACTGTTTTAACTAGTGTAGCTTTATAATAGATTTTGAAATCAGACTGTGATGTCTCCAGCTTTGTTATTCTCTCTCAAGATTGCTTTGGCTATTCAGGGTCTTTTGTGGCTCCAAATAAGTTCTAGAATTTTCTAGTTCTTTCTTTCTTTCCTTTTTTTTTTTAAGATATTATTTATTTATTTGGCAGAGAGAAACACAGCTAGAGAGAAAACACAAGCAGGGGGAGTGGGAGAGGGAGAAGCAGGCTTCTCACAAAGTGGGGAGCCCAATGCAGGGCTCAATTCCAGGACTTCGGGACCATGACCTGAGCCAAAGGCAGAGCTTAGTGACTGAGCCACCCAGGTGCCCCGAATTTTTCTAGTTCTGTGAAAAATGTTACTGGAATTGTTCTCTTTGTGAACCCTCTGTTTAATTAAGGTGCTTGGGGCGTGAGTCCTGACGTGTTGTTACTGTGTTTGTAGATCCACATCATAGACTTCGATGACGAAAATAACATTATAAACAAGAATGTCCTCCTCCACCAAGTAGGTGAGATCTGGCACATTAGTACCAGCCCTGCCGACAGAGGTGTGCTGGCCACGTGCTACAATAAACGTGAGTATTCACAGGTGTCCGCACACCTGCGGGATCGCTCTGACATTGTGAATGGGTCAGTGCTTGACGCCCCGGGCTCGATGATGGGCAAGGTGCTGCCCTCACAGAGAGGTTGTGATACTGTAGGGGGACGCCTGCTGCGGCCAGCACGACCCGCAGGCTGAGACCGGAGGCTGGGGTGTCGTCGTTCCACACAAATACTATTGGAATTTTGATATTAGAAAAATGTCAATGCAATTTCTCCATGTATTGATTCTGTAGATTACTTTGGGTAATAGGGACACTTTAACAATATTATTTCTTCCAGTCCTTGAGCATAAAATAGCTTTTCATTTATTCATGTCTTCGATTTCAGTGTACAGATCTTTTACCTCCTTGATTAAGTGTATTCCTAGTTATTATATCCTTTTGGATGCAACTCTAAATGGGATTACTTTCTTAATTTCCCTTTCAGGTAGTGCATTATTAGTGTATGAAAATGTAACCGATTTCTGTATATGGATTTTGTATCTTGCAATTTTATGAAATTTTTATTAGCTGTAAGTTTTTTGATGGAGTCTTAAGGCTTGAGGGATATATATATATATATTTATGTCATCTGCAAAGAGTGACGGTTTTACTTTCTTCTTTCCTTCTTCCTTGGATGCCTTTATTCTTCTTTCTTGTTTCATTGTCTGGCTAGGACTTCCAATTCTGTGCTGAATAAAAATAGAAAAAAAAAGAGAACAACAAAAAAAGGAAAAGCTTTCCTCTAAGAATGTGATGCTAGGTGAGGACTTGTCATTTCCAACCTTTTCCTGTCAAGGCACATTCCCTCTATGCCCACTTTTCTGAGAGTTCTTATAGTAAATGAATGTTTCATTTTGTTAAATGTTTTTTTCTGCATCTATTGAAATAATCATATGATTTTTATTATCCATTTTGTTAATGCACCGTGTCATGTTGATTGATTTGTGGATCTTGAACCATCCCTGAATTCCTGGAATAAGTCCCAGTGCCATTCACCTCTGGAAGCAGCCACAAAAACCAGGACGCTGGATGTGAGAACTGGAACACCCCCTTGAGAGAGGCAGGCACCCTGGAACATGGAAGAGGGAAACCAAGGACAATGCTCCCCTCTGAGGTCTCAGGAAAGGCTTAGAGTCAGACTTTAGATATCATTACAATTATTTAATTTACTTGCATTTTATTATAAGCTGGCCCTCAGGCTGTAGCTATCAGGATAAGCCAACAGACCCCTTTCCAGAAAGACTGAGCAACCAGGACTGCTGTCTCTTGTTTATCCTAAAGGTGGTAAATGTTTAAGAATAATTTCTTCATCAGTTGCATCCTGTGGGGACCATGAATGTCAGTCATGCTGGTCATGAGAGCCAGGGAAGGTAGAGCTCTTCCCTTACAACAGCCACACAAGCCTAGACATCAGATAAGGACATAAGCTCCTTTTTAGAAGACACCAGTGGACAAGTGTGAGCCCACTGGAAAGCACAAGGACTGTGTCCACTGGCCAGTGTCATGTAAGAGCCCCTCTGTAAGCTTAGGTAAGTGCGCCAAACCAGAAGCCTGCCTCCCAAGCTAAAGATCCTGAAAGAGCAAATAAGCATCTTCCTCAGAAAGCCTGGGGTGTATGTCAGTCGGCTGACTGTGCCTTGGGACATTTAGTCATCCATGAACTGCCTCTCCAATTGTTACAGTCCCTGGGACCCGAGCACAGGAGCCCCTGGCCTCCAGACTGGGTAATCGAGGGGCATTCCCTGGGTGGCGGCCATGAAAATGAAGTTCGAACACTAATGTGTGTAGAAGGTTTTGTGTGAGACATCCTGGTGCTTGGGGTGTGCTGGTAGTGTGGGGGAGGAGCGCCAGCTGAGAACAGGGCTAAAGAAAAAAATAGAACAGAAAACAAAGAAAAAGAGGGGTGGAGGATGGTTCCCACCAGCTTTTGCAGGGCAGAGGGAGAACCAGAAAACAGCCCCCATCAGCCTGTGTCCCTGGAGAGCACCCCAGCAGGTTACTGCCCATCAGACTAATGCTTTAAAATTAGGAAATGAGTCTCCATCACATAAAGTCTGGGCACTTTTCAAAGGGCTGATTCTGTGCGGGGCCTGGGGCAGGAGGGTCTTCATGTGAGTGCTTTAGGAGGTGTTCCTCAGTCCTCTACTGCCCTGTCTTCTCGTGGGCATGAGCCTCGTTGCTGGTGGAGGGTGAATTGTGTCCTCCACCCCAAAAAGATATGTTGAAATCCTAAACTTTGGTCCATCACAGTGTGACCTTACATGGAAATAGGGTCCTTGCAGATGTGGTTAGTTAGTATGAGGTCATACTGGAGTACAGCGGGCCCTAATCCAGTGGACTGGTGTCCTTCTAGAAAGACAGCCGTGTGAAGACAAAGCCACCAGGGGGTTGGACCTGTGATGACAAGGTAGAGATTGGAGTGCACAGCTGCAAACCGGGGAATGTGAGGATGGCCAGCAGCCAAGAGCATGGGAGAAGCAGGAAGGATTATCCTATAGGTTTCAGAGCAAGCCTGGCCTTGCTGACACCTCGGCCCCAGAAACTGAAGCTGCCCTGTGTATGGTCCTTTCTCAAGACGGCCCCAGGAAACTAATACTAAAGAGAACTCTGCCTACGCAAACTTAGACCACGTTCTGGGCATAAGGTTTCAGATGTCTCACTACAATGCTATGTTTGGTAAATGGGTTAGTGTTGCATTGCTCCATTATATTCTTTATTTTTAAGTACTTATTATTATTATTATCATTATTGTTATTATTATTATTTTTGGATTTGGGTTTTCGGTTTTCCTTTCCAAATAACAAGTGATTATGGGAACTAACCTTTGGCACTTTAGAAATATCCTTCCTAGAAAATCAAAGGATGTATGACTTTAGTGCCCATTAATGATTGATGATCCTTGACTGAATCAATTATTTTCTCAGGGGTTGAAACAAGGTGTTTCTTAATCCTTCCCACATTCACTAAATTGTGCTTTCTGAAAGGATAAACCTTTCCTTGTGAACTGAGAATGAGCTGCTCTAGTTCTGCCTAAGGAAGCAGGAGAAACAATTCGGTGTCACCAATAATGACGCCAAATGGTGTGCTCTCCCGCCCTCCCGCTCCCACTCATCTGGGACGCAGGGGTCGCTGACGCAGCGGGGGCAGTAAGGCACGGTGCACATCCACTTCTGACCGGGTAATTGTCCTGTCTGTGGCCCGAAAGTGCAACTTAGCCTAACTTCTCTGTTCTCCACATGGCCCCTGCTTGGTCTTGGGGACCTGGTTGTTTTCTGGCAAAAGTAATTTCAGGTAACTTTGTCCTTCCCTGACCTAGAACTTCTCCAACTGTCTCTTACTTCCCTAGAGACAACCATTTTGACCCCACTGGGTCCCTCCCACAGCTTCTTAGGATCTTTTCTTTTAGGACTTTGGGATAGAAAGCCAGCAAAGTTTCTTTTCACAAAAGATCCTGAGGTCAGAGTCCTATTTCCTATTCCAGATGAATAGTCCGGGATATTTTCTGCCCTTCTCTGTTACCCTACACATGCCAGATTGCTCTCAGAACTTGAGTACAGATTCTTGTATGTTCTAGGCAATACGCTGCCATGTGTTCTAGCTTAGTTTTGCAACGTCTTCAGACACATTTTAATATTTCCATTACAACCCTTTTGAATATTTAAAGTTCCTTCTTGTTTTTTAATCTCGCTTGATTGCTATTGTAAATGGTCTCTTGTGTTTCCTACCATGTGATCAGAAGATCTATTTTAAGAGTGCCTGCAGACTTAGTATTGGTGTATCTTCCAGTTTAATTGAAACATTTATTCTTAGGAAAGATTCCTACTTATCTGCATTCAGTTTTTTCTGTGGCAAAGTCCAATGTCCTTGTTAAAGGATATTTCATGGTTTCAGGTCTCACATTGAGGTCCTTAATCCCTTTTGAGTTTATTTATGTGCATGGTGTGAAAAAATGGGGGGAATGCAAACTGTTTCCAGCCACTGTGGAAGACAGCATGGAGGCTCCTCAAAAGGTTAAAAATCGCACTACCTTCCAATCCAGAGATCTACTACTGAGTATTTACCCAAAGAATGCAAAAAGGTTAATTTGAAGGGATACATTCACCCTTGTTTATTGCAGCATTATCAACAACCAATTATGGAAGCATCCCAAGTATCCACAAGCTGATGAATGGATAAAGAAGAGGTGCTCTATATACACAATGGAATATTACCCAGCCATCGGAAGGAGTGAAATCTTGCCACTTGTGAGGGCATGGACGGGACTAGAGCGTATTATGCGAAGTGAAGTAAGTCAGTCCGAGAAAAACAAATACCGCATGATCTCATCCCGATGCGGAATTTAAGAAACAAAACAAACAGATGAAAAGGAAAAAAGAGAGAGAGAGACAAACCAAACAACATACTGTCTCTGTAGGTACAGAGAACACAGGGACATCACCAGAGGGGAGGGGGAGGGGGAAACAGGTGATGCGGATGAAGGAGGCACCTGTTGTGAGGAGTAGCAGGTGAGGCATAGAAGTGTTGAATCATTGCGTCGTGCCCCTGAAACTGTATGCTAACTGTACTGGAATTTAAAAATAATAAAAATAAAAGGTTAACAAAAGAGCTATTTTTGCTGGGGTTTTGTTAGCTGCATTGTGGTTCGCAATTCCCATCTGTTTTTCCTTTTCTACACATGTAGGGATGCCTCCCAGACTTCTAACAGGAAGAAATAGTTCATCTGGATTGATCATAACACTGCATATGTTTCTCCTATTTCACCCTTTAACTTCCTTTTTGTCCTAATTTTCTTCCTGTTTCATATCCTGCCTCCTTGCAGATTGATCGTTTCTTCCTCATTCCACTCCCTTTATTGGTTCCTCTAGCATCTGCAATAATTCTTTCTACTCGTTATTAAACTGATTTTAAAATCCCTGCTTCACTTGTCAAAATATAATTGAAATCAACATTTTAGTGTTTTATTAGAAAACATAAAGACCTTTTCATATTTAATCTACTTCAAAAATAACCTTAAAAACATCAACTTTACTACCTTCACACTTCAAAATTAATACTACTGCCCTTCCAACTCGTTTAATTTTTCCTGATCATAAATACAAAGAAACATACAGATCCTTTAACCTCTAAAATTAATGATTTCAAAATACACCTATTTTGTGATCAGTCATTCAGATCTTTGTGACATATGCGAAAATGTCCCCATCGTAACAAAAAGTTTTTGCCCCAAAGACCACAATTTTACAGCTCTGTGTTGTACATTTTGGAGCATTCTGACCCTGACCTTGACTATTGGTCAGAGCATAAAAACTGCATTTGAGGGTGTGATGAAGTTGAAAGAAGCTGAAATCTTAACCTTTTAAATTGACGATAGGTTGAAGACCCCAGCATTGGGGAAGGCATTATCTTCATGGCTCATCAATCAGGAACGTTTGCAGATGTCCAGCATGTTTAAATTTGTTCTTTCGGGTAAAGTCATGGGAGTAAATAGTCCTTAAAATGTGCTCCTCTGAGGCAAATGAAGACACCATGAGCAGAGGGCAGTGAACACTGCCCAGCACCATGAGTGGTTACACCATGGCCACTTTCAGGGGTGCTTGCCAATCAGATCAGCAATGGACCATGCACTAGACCTAAAACACTTCTCAGACCCTTCAGCAAAACATACTGATGATGTGCACGCATGCCATTTTCTTTGATCTATAATCCAAATGATCTTTGCTCTAATATCTAGAAGGGAAGACAATTGGTTTCTGCTGAGGAAAAACATTGTTTTTCTGCCTTATTGGTGAGGGCAGAGATGATATTTAAAAGTAATAAACTGTGTGTGGAGAGAAAATGACTTAGCTCCCTGTGGTGTATTCAGTGAATTATACAGTAAACTTTCATTTGCAGGAAACATATTATCTTTTATACCAAGTGGTGGGATCTCAAGCGGTGGTTATAAGACATTATTTTATATGCTTTTCACTGTCGTCTCTTGGTTTCAGCTTAGAGGATTGGTTTATCAGTGACACATCACACCAAATTAATAGGTACAGATAAAACCTTCCATAAATATTCATTACAGCTCATTACTGTAAATTAATGAGATATTTTTAAATTAAGTCTAGTCGCATTTGGTGCTGAGGATCTTGTTTTAATATATGATGCTCAGAGATAAATGATGGTCGTAAAAATGATTGGGTTCATTGTGGGAAACTTTTAGCTAGGCTTTTTTAGTAGCAATTTGGTTAAGCCCTGACTATCACTATACTACCCAAATGAAGATTTCATTTTTTTCCCTTCATTTCTTCCTTCCTTCCTGCCTGCCTGCCTGCCTTCCTTTCTTCCTTCCTTTCTTTCTTTCATTCTTTCTTTCTCTCTCCTTCCTTCCTTCCTTCCTTCCTTCCTTCCTTCCTTCCTTCCTTTCTTCTTTCTTTCTAGATTTATTTATTTGAGAGAGAGAGAGGGAGAGAGAGAGCTTGAGCAGGAGGGGCAGAGGGAGAGCGAGAATTTCAAGCAGACTCCCTGCTGAGTGCAGAGCTCATGGAGGGGCTAGAGCTCAAGACCCTGAGATCATCATCTGAGCTGAAACCAAGAATGGAGTGCTTAACCAATTGAGCCACCGTGACACGTGTGTGTGTGTGTGTGTGTGTGTGTGTTTTCATTTGCATTAGGAACATGAGCAAATACTTCAGGCTTTTTCAAGAAAATAAAGACATATTGTTGAGGATAAATTCTATAAAGCAGTCAGAACTGGTTTCACTCTCATGGTGAACCATGTAGTCATCTAAGTGGCTGCTAAGTTGGAACTATGCCTCTATCTGTAAGTGCCTTAGGTTGTACTCTACCAACAGCTTAGCAACAGCTCACACCATGAAGGCCGTCACTGCCTGCTTCGAATCGAGAAGAGCTTGTGGAGTCCACTGGAAGTAGATCATTTTAAGTACATTTCTCTTACACCCTCTCTCTAGAGATTTATTTTATTGAAAATCCTCACTTTTGCTGTCTTTTGATTGTTCCAAAGAGGTTATTGTATTTTTTCTGTTCTGTAGTTGCTACTGTGGTATAGTATTAGTTACTCCTTATAAACACATCAGTAATATTCTCCAGTCAAGAACCACATGGACACTAGAACCTCACACAGTAATAGATCAACTGTTCCAAGCCCATCGATAATTAAATCCATCCTTCCATCACATCTGTGAAAGATTCGGTTATCTGACTTGATTCTTTAGTTCATCAACACCAAAAAATAGATTTAGCCAGAATAGGAAGATATCCAGGGTCAAGTACTCTAAAACTTAGAAGGAAATCCTCTGACCTTTTTGTGCCTTACTTAGTTTCCTCATCCAAATATGGAAACTATTTTATTATATAATACACAAATTAATCTCTAACTATAAAATCAAATGATTCAAACTACATTTTATATTGTTTTCTAGGAAATATAGTTTTCATACTATGTAAATGTACTGCTCTAATATTTTCTTGAAGAAAATGATCTTCACTGTTTAGATAGATATCTGTATCCCTTCATTAATTAAATTTCCATAGTGAGAGTCTCTAGAATAGAAGCCTATGAGAGAAGTCTTGCATGTTTATGAACTTATGCATCCAAGGGACTCAGAAGAATACCAGAAGCACAGCAGGCATCTCCTGACTTGAGAATAAGCAGGTGCAAGAAATCCATACAAGATTCAAAGACAATTTCATGCCATCTCTTCTTACAAAGCATGTGGGATTAAGTGGGATGGCAGGAAACAAGAAGCTACTGTACAAGGTACTATATAGTGATTATTGAGAAGGTCATCAGGAGTACAAAGAAAGTGGAATCAGCGGAGACTTGAGCTTCCCTCTACCCCAGGAACATGCCCTCAAAGAGAAGGAGGTTGGGTTTAGAAGAAATAAACACTCGAAATTCAGACTCAAGAGTTGGAAATCCAGCTTAAGAGGTGTCCTGCTTATTCTTCTGTTGTAGGATCAGGATACTTGATACCATGAAAAAAAAAATAATCAGAGTATTTGTGGAATTTGAGAGAATAGATCAGTATGGGGAAAACCAGCAATACCACCGACCTCCATATTGTCTTATGCAAGAACATGTTTTATCTTTAGTTTGTACAAGCTTTCCTTAATGTTTTTATTTTTTATTTTTGTATGATTTTATTTATTTATTTGAGAGAGAGAGACACAGCAAGAGAGGCAACATAAACAGGGGGAGCGGGAGACGAAGAAGCAGGCTTCCTACCGAGCGGGGAGCCCAATGGGGGGCTTCAACCAAGGACCCTGGGATCATGACTTGAGCCAAAGACAAGACTTAATGACTGAGCCACCCATCATCCCTTTCCTTAATGTTTTTATTTTTTTTTAATTTTACTTATTTATTTGACAGAAAGAAACACAGCAAGAGAGGGAACACAAGCAGGGGGAGTGAGAGAGGGAGAAGCAGGCTTCCCGCAGAGCAGGGAGCCCGATGTGGGGCTCGATCCCAAGACTCCAGGATCATGACCTGAGCCAAAGGCAGTAGCTCAATCAACTGAGCCACCCAGGCGCCCCTCCTTAATGTTTTTAAATACCACTTTATTGCTTTTTCACAATAGACATACACATGTATTTTTAAAACACATTGTTTGTCACAGATACATTTTTCTATAGTAAATAAAATACTTTCAATTCATTTGTTACTCAGATATAAAAATCCAATTACCAGGGGCCTCAGTTGTTAAGTATCTGCCTTTGGCTTAGGACGCATCAGGCTCCCTGCTCGGGGGAAGCCTGCTTCTCCCTCTCTCACTCCCCCTGTTTGTGTTCCCTCTCTAGCTGTGTCTCTCTCTGTCAAATAAAAAAATAAAATCTTTAAAAAAAATCCAATTACCTTTTCATAATAGTCTTTTATTTTGCCACCTAGCACAACTTCTACATTCATTTCTGGAGATCTGCATATAACATTTGGGGAACTCCTGAAAGTACTGTTGGTAAATTATGGCAATTTTGTCATTTTCTTGCTCAGCTCACACACATTTCATATATTTTCCTTTACTTTTTGCTTACTAGAAGACCCATATTTGTTTAACAGTAAACGGGGAATGGGGACATTTGTACTGTTCTGGCTGTATTAAACATTCTGTGTTCTATTATATCATATTGTGTGTTTCCTATAATTCCTTTATCAGGTTACAATGTATTTTTCTTTCCCTGGTTTGCCGTGAGGTTTTATTGTGTTGTCTTCCATTACTTGGATTTGGAAATTCCTGCTTTTCAAGGAAATTTTCCACATTGCCCAGGTATTAAAATGAATTGGCATATGTTCTTGATAATAGTCTCTAATTTTTTGCAGTCTTTATTACATGTGGGAATAATGGTCAATTTCCATTGGTAAAATTGGTTATTTGTGCATTTTCTCTTATTTTTTTCTTCACCAACATTGCCAGAGGTTTGTCAATTTTATTACACTTTCAAAACAACAAATCTAGCATTGTGAATCTTCTGAATGGCATCTTTGTTTTCTGTTCTATGAATATCTGCTTTTATAGTTATTACTTCCTTTTTCCTACATCTCTGAGTTTATTCTATGGCTATTTATTTTCCTTACTTCCTGTACCAAATGCTTGACCCATTCATTCCCAGCCTGTCTTATTTCCCAGCACAAGTATGTGTACTTTAAATAGACTTTTAAGAGCTTTATTCCCCCTCTTCCCTGCTGTTTTTGGTATGGTATGTAGTATTTCTATTTTTATTTATTAGAAGTATCTTATAATTTCGATTATTATTTCACATATGACTGTGTTATTTAGAAGTGTGCTGTTTGGTTTCTAAATATATCTTTTAAAGCCATGATTCTCAAAATACACTTCCCTGACCAGCAACATAAACATCATCAGGGAACTTGCTGAGAATTAAGCCCGGGCCTCACCCTACACTGACCGAGTCCGAAGCTAGAGCAGAGGTTCCCAGAAATGTGGGTTGTAAAAGTCCTCCTTGAGAGGATGATACTCACTAAAGAATCACAGTATTTATTTTAAAAACAGTTGTTGGAGGCAGAGAATATACTCTGAAGGACAGTAACATTTTCAGGTTGCTCTGTACCTAATTGGCATATTGCTTTAGTCCATTTTCATAAATGTTCCTGTGTGCTTCTGAAAACTATGTCCTCGGCAGTCCCTGGGAGAGTGGATGTCCCGTAGATGACAGGAGAATGGTGAATGGTATAGTCCCGAATCTCCCAGCTCTTCATGTTCTCTGCAGTAGATTCTCTCAGTCATGGGGAGAAGGCATAAAAAAACCTCTGGCAGAATGGGTTTTCTAATTTCTCTTCTTTAAGCTGTCCTTTGGGCTTCATAAATCTTGAAGGTATATTTTTACATACTTCCACAGTTCTGTTTTTTGAAAAACAATTTTATAGAGATGTAATTGACATATCATAAAATTCACTCATTTAAAGTTTGTAATTCAGTGAGTTTGGTATATTTATAAAGTTAATTTCTATAAAGTGGATCTTCAAAGCTTTGTAAGCCTTAGCACACTGTATAAAATGTATTTATAAAGTTAAATCTAATCATGATAATCGAATTCTAGAAAAATTTCATCAACTCACTTCCCATCCCCTCCCCCAAAGCCCTAGGTAGTTATAAACCTATTACTTGTCCTGAGGGATTGGCCTGCTACCAGATAGTTCGTATGCAGAGAGCAACACAACTTGTGGGCTTTCATGACTGACTTCCTTCACATACTAGAATGTTTTCAAGTTTCATCCCTGTTGTAGGATGCACAGTGACCCATCCTTCTATTTTGTCAGATAATATTTATCGTGCAGCTACGTCACAGTTTGTTTACTGATTCATCCATTGATGGATATGTGGATTGTTCCTGTTTGGGGACTTGCTGAATAATAACCCTATGACCAACAGTATAGATACTGGCTCATATGAGACTCTGTGTTAGCATTTTGATGAAGCACAGCGCTGGTTTCCAAAGTCCTTGTATCACGCAACAGCGTGTGAGGGTTTCAACTTCTTCACGTCCTCAATACCACCTCTTCTTGCTTAGAGTGAATTTAGATTATGTGATGTGGAACCTCAGTGTGGTCTCGATCTGTGTTGTCCTGAAGACCACCAGTGTTGGGCTGTGTTGAATATCCTTTCCTGTGTTTATCGGCCATTCATATGTCCTTGGAAGAACACTTATTAAACTCTTTTGCCTGTTTTAAAATTGCATTGTCTTTATCATTGAGTTTTATGCATTCTTTGCATTTTTTATATCTTCTATATACAATTCCCTTATCAGATATACAATTTTCAAATATTTTCTCCTATTCTGCAGGGTTTTTATCACTAGATTGATAGTGTCCTTTGAGCACAAATCTTAAATTTTTATGGAGCCAGATCTATTTTTGTTGTTGTTGTTCATATTTTTTGTGTTCAATCAAAGACTCAACTGTTAAATCCAAAGTCACGGTTCACATCTTTGAGTTTTTCTAGTAGCTTTATAGTTTAGTAATTATTAAATAATTATTAATATGAATAATATAATTACTAATTTTGTTGCTGTGTGCAGTGTCCCTTACAAGTAAACTGGAACAAGTTTATGAATCAGATTTTTAAAATTTTTCACATCCTTAATGATTATTTTGAATGCTTGTTCAATCATTTTGAGGGCAAGAGCATGGTCTTGGAGCATGGAGAGCAACCCCATAACATATGTGGATTTGTCTAAAGCAATTTTAGTTTTTTAAATTTTTACTTATATGTATTAAAGCTATTAATTAGTCCCTACAAATTTAGATGTATTGTGAATGTGGATTTAACACTTATTATTTATTTTTTAACACTCTGAAGTGTTTCTTGCCTTAAGTCAAATCTGTGTATTACTTTAACTATATCTCCTTTCTTTTGATTAATGTTCGCATGACAGAAGCTTTCTATGCTCTTGTGTTTATCTTCATATAGCATTATATTTAATCTGTGTCTACACAAACTAAAACAGACTATAAACACTAATAATTGGTTACCAGATTGGTGCCATAACCAAGTAAACCCTGATCAAACCTAACATCTTTCCATCGAGAGCATTTTCAAGTGTAGGTCCAATAAGTTATTAAAAGTATTTGTTGAGTGTCTACTCTCAAAGGTATTTAGAGAATACAGCAGACACTGTCCCTTCTGTCAGAGAACTTATAGTAAAATACATTAGTATGTCATATCTCTTTGTCATTTGTTAATCATGTCTAGTTATTATTGTTGGATTGTATTTGCTATGTTTTCCCACCAACTTCTTTTTTTGTTTGTTTTTTTGTTTAAGGTTCAAGTTTTTAGTTAACGTATAGTGTAATGTTAGTTTCAGGAGCAGAATTTAATGACTCAACACCCACTGCTCACATAAGTGCTCTTAATACTCATCGTCTAGGCCATCCCCCCCCCACCTCCCCTCCATCAACCTTCAATTTGTTCCCTATTGTTAAGTGTCTATTTTAGACGTAAAAACGGTTTGCCTCTCTCTGTTTTTTCCCCTACACTCATTTGTTTTGTTCCTTAGATTCCATATATGAGTGAAATTGCATGATATTTGTCTTTCTCTGACTTGTTTTGTTTGGTTTAATACCCTCAAGCTCCATCCACATGGTTGTAAATGGCAAGATTTAATTCCAATGGCTGAGTGATACTCTATTGTGTATATATACAGACCAGATCTTCTTTATCCATGCATCAGTCAATGGACATTTGGGCTCTTTCCATAATTTGTCTATTGTTGATAATGCTGCTACAAACACTGAGGTGCATATATCTATTAGAATCAGTATTTTTGTATCCTTTGGGTAAATATCTAGTAGTGCCATTTCTGAATCATAGGATACTTCTGTTTTTAATGTTTTGAGGACCTCCAAACTGTTCCTCAGAGTGGGGGCACCAGTTTACATTCCCATCAACAGTATAAGAGGATTCCTCTTTCTCCACATCTTTGCCAACATCTGTTGTTTCCTAACTGGTTCATTTTAGCCATTCTGACAGGTATGGGGTGATATTTCTTTGTAGTTTTGATTTGTATTTCTCTGATCATGAGTGATATTGAGCGTCTTTTCATGTGTCTGTTGGTTATCTGTATATCTCCTTTGTCTAAAAATGTCTGTTTGTGTCTTCTGCCCATTCTTTAACTGGATTATTTGTCTTTGGGTGTTGAGTTTGACAAGTTCTTTAAATATTTTGGATACCAACCTTTTATCAGATATGTTATTTGCAAATCTCTTCTCCCATTCTAAGGTTGCTTTTTAGTTTTGTTGATTGTTTCCTTCATTATACAGAAGGTTTTATCTTGATGATGTCCTAATAGTTCATTTCTGCTTTTGTTTCCTTTATGTCAAGAGACATATCTAGTAAGAAGTTGATTTGGTCAACATTGAAGAGGTTACCACCTGTGTTCTCCCCTAGGATTTTGATGGTTTTCTCTCACATGAAGGTTTTTCATGCATTTGGGATTTATTTTTATGTATGGTGTAAGAAAATGGTTATTTCATTTTTTTCCATGTTACTGTCCAGTTTTCCCAATAGCATTTGTTAAGAAGACTGTCTTTTTCCTATTGGGTATATTTTCCAGCTTTGTCAAAAATTAGTTGACCATATAGTTGTGTTTCCGTTTCTGGATTTTCTATTTTGTTCCATTCATCAATGTGTCTGTTTTTGTACCAGTACTATACTGTATTTTTTAAATGATTTTTAAAATTTATTTGTGTGTGTGTGAATGAGAGAGTAGAGATAGAGATAGATAAATAGATAGATAGATAGATAGATAGATAGATAGATAGATAGATAGATAACACATGTGCATGAGCAAGGGAAGAAGCAAAGGGGGAGGGAGAGAGAAAATCTCAAGCAGACTCCCCACTGAGTGATACAGAGCTCAATTCTAGGACCCTGAGACCATGACCTGAGTCTAAATTGAGAGTTGGCTGCTCAAACAATGGAGCCACCCAGGTACCTCGATACCATACTGTTTTGATCACTACAGCTTTGCAGTATAACTTTTAGTTGAGAATTGTGTTGTCCAGCTTTGCTTTTCTTCTTCAAGATTGCTTTGGCTAGTAGGGTCTTTTGTGGTTCCATGCAAATTTTAGGACTGTTTGTTCTGGCACTGAGAAAAATGTTATTTGTATTATGATAGGGATTTCATTAAATCTTTAGATTGTTCTGGGTGTATAGATATTTTAATAATATGTGTTATTCTACTCCATGAGCATGGAATGTTTCTCCATTTCTTTGTGTCTTCTTTAATTTCTTTCATGAGGGTTTCACAGCTTTCAGAGTACAGATCTTTTACCTCTTTGATTAGGTTTATTCTTAGGTATCTTATGCTTTTTGGTGCAACTGTAAATGGAATCAGTTCATTGATTTCTCTTTCTGCTACTTATTATTGGTGTATAGAAATGTGACAGATCTCCATACATTGATTTTGTATCTTGTAACTTTACTGAATTCATGTATCCATTCTAGCAATCTTTTAGTGGATTCTTCTGGGTTTTCTACATAGAGTATCATGTCATCTACAAATAGTGAAAGTTTGACTTCTTTCCTGATTTGTATGCCTTTTATTTCTTTTTGTTGTCTGATTGCTAAGGCTAAGACTTCCAGTATTATGTTAAATAACTGTGGTGAGAGTGGACATCCTTGTCTTGTTCCTGACTGTAGGGGAAAAGCTCTCAGTTTTTCCCCATTGAGGTTGATATAAGCTGTCGGTTTTTCATAGATAGTCTTTATGATGTTGAGGTATGTTCCCTTTATCCCTACTATTTTGAGATGTTTTTTAATCAAGAATGGATGCTATATTTTGTCCAATGATTTTTTCTGTGTCTATTGAGAGAATGTTTTTATTAATGTGGTAGATTACATTGATTGAATTGAAAATAACGAATTACCTTTGCAGCCCAGTAATAAATCCCACTTTATCATAGGAATGGTTCCTTTAATGTACTGTTGGATTCAATTTGCCAGTATTTTGTTGAGGATGTTTGCATCCACGTTTATCAAGGGTATTGGCCAGTAGTTCTTTTTTTTAGTGAAGTTTTTGTCTGGTTGTGGAATCGGGGTGATGCTGGCCTCATAGAATGAGTTTGGAAGTTTTCCTTCTGTTTTTATTTTTTTGGAATAGTTTGAGAAAAATAGGTATTCATTCTTCTTTAAATTTTTGGTAGAATTCCTCTGGGGAACCATCTGCCCTTTTATTATTGAGAGATTTTTGATTACTGATTCAAATTCTTTGCTGGCTATCATCCTATTCAAGTTTTCTATTTCTTCCTCTTTCAGTTTTGGTAGTTTATGTTTCTAGGAAACTATCCATTTCTTCCAGGTTGTTCAAATTGTTTGCATAGTTTTTCATAATATTTTCTTAAAATTGTATTTCTGTTTTGTTGATTATGTTTTTCCTTTTATTCATGATTTTATTTGGTTGGGTCCTTTCTCTTCTTTTTGACAAGTCTGGCTAGGGGGTTTATCAATTTCATTAATTTTTTCAAAGTATCAGCTCCTGGTTTCATTAATATGTTCTACTGTTTTTTGCTTTTTTGTTCATTTGTCTGTTTGCTTGTTTATATATCATTTATTTCTGCTCTAATCTTTATTATTTTCCTTCTTCCAGCTTTAGGCTTCCTTTGCTGTTCTTTTTCAGGTTCATTCAGCATAAGGTTAAGTTGTGTATTTGAGATTTTTATTGCTCCTTGAGATAAGCCTGTATTGCTGTACAATTCCCTCTTAGGACCTCTTTTGCTGCATCCCAAAGGTTTTCTACTGTCATGTTATCATTTTCAATTTTTTCCATGGTTTTGTTTCCTCCACTTTCCTGGTTGACCCATTCATATTTAGTAAGATGTTCTTTAACCTCCATGTGTCTGTGGGCTTTCCAAATTTTTTTCTTGTGGTTGACTTCACATTTCATAGAATGTGGTCAGAACATATGCATGGTATGATTTTGGACTTTTGGTACCTGTTGAGGCCTCATTTGTGACCTTACATTGATCCATCCTGGAGAATGTTCCATATTCACTTGACTAGAATGTGTGTTCTGCTGCTTTAGGATGAAATATTCTGAATACATCTGTTAAGTTTCTCTGGCTCGTGTGTCAATCTTCTGCTTAGATGGTCTGTCTGTTACTATAAGTGGGTGTTAAAATCCCCTACTCTATTGTATTATTATAAGTGAGATCCTTTATATTTGTTATTGTTTTATATATTTGGGTGCTCCCAAGTTGAATGCATAAACATCTACAATTGTTAGATATTCTTGTTGGATATACCCCTTAGGATGTAATACCTTTCTTTAGCTCTTGCTATAGTCTTGAGTTTAAAATCTAGTTTAACTCATATAAGTATAGCTCCTCTGCCTTTCTATTGACATCCATTTTTGTGAACAATATTTCTCTATCCCTTCACTTTAACTCTGTGGTGCATTTAGGTCTAATGTGGGTCTTTTATAGGCCACACACAGAAGGGTCTTGGATTTTTTTTAATCCATTCTGACACCCAATATCTTTTTATTGAAACATTAGTCCATTTAAATCCAGGGTAATTATTGATAGATATATATTTAGTGCCATTTTATTGCTTGTTTTGTCCATTTTTCTAAAGATTTTCTCTGTCCATTCTAATTTTTTTCCCATTCAGAGTCCCCTTTAATATTTCTCATGGCACTGGTTTAGTGGGACTAAGAACTCTTAGTTTTTCTTTCTCTGAGAAACTATTTATTTCCCCTTCTATTCTGAATGATGACCTTGCTGATAAAGTATCCTTGGCTTTAGATTTGTCTCATTCAGCATGTTGTGCATATCATGCCATTGTCTTCTGGCCTGCAAAGCTTCTGTGGAGAGATCTACTGTGAACCTTATTTGTCTTCCCTTGTAAGTGAGGGACTTCTTTTGTCTTGCTGCTTTTAGTATTTTTTCTTTATCTCTATATTTTGCAAATTAGGTACAATATGTCTTGTAGTTGGCCTGCTTTTGTTGATTGTGAGGTGAATTATCTATGTCTCCTGGATTTGGATATCTGTTTCATCCCCAGATTAGGGAAATAATGCCCTATATAATAATTAGGGAAATAAACCTTCTGTCCACTTTCCATCTCTTCTTTTTCTGGGACTTCTACGGCACAAATGTTATCATGTTTGATAGAGTCACTGATATCCCTGAGTCTGTTTTCATGATCCAAGGCTTCCTTTGATCAACTTCATTCTTTTCTATAATTCTATCTTCTATATCAGTTATTTGTTCCTCTGCCTCTTCCATCCTTGTAGTCATTACGTTTATTTGGTTTTGAAACTTGGTTATTAAATTTTTTATTTCAGCCTGACTAGTTTTTTAGGTCTTTTGTCTCTGCAGTAAGGGTCGCCCTGGTATCTTCCGTGCTTTTCTTAAGCTCACTAGTATCTATATGATTGTTGCTCTAAATTCTGAATCAGGCATAATACTTATACTTTTTTCAATTAGATCTTTGGCTGTGACCTTTTTTTTGGGGGGGGGATGAATTTCTTAGTCTCAGCATTTTTTCTAGGTCTTTGTTTCTTTTCTATGTTAAGAAAGCCTGTTATGTTTCCTGCTCATGAGAGTAATGGCTTTATGAAGAAGCAGTCCAGGGCCTGGTGCTTTGGGAAGTGTTTCTGGTGTGTGCAGTCTGCATGTTGCTGCTGTGTTATGGTTGCTCTATCTTTCAAATAAGTCCTCTACAAAGTTTCTCCCTTCCCTCAGTGGGGAGGGGGTGTTTGGACCTTGGCCGGTGTGTGATGAGTTTTAACTATGTGTGCTCTGATCTGCTTGCTATTTCCATGAGAGCTGAAACTTTGCAGAACTGTGTGGTCAGTAGACATCGTGCGAGTGTGGATTTGTGCCAGCCTTCTTGGGGAGGAGCCTGCTGCTCTGGTTCTCAGGCACACTTGCTGGGGGAAAGCAATCCCAGCTGAGTGCTGGGCCATGGGGCTTGATGTACGCAATTCAAGCAGCTAGTGTTGGTGTTGTCTGCTTACTGAAGTTAGTTTATCCTGATAAGCGGGGGAGAAAAAGGGCACCAACCAGCTCCTTTGTCCTCAGAGAGGGGAGTTCATGCCTGGGCTCTTCTGGAAGAGCAGTAATTTCCCCTTGTGCATCATAAGTGTTTTTCAGATCCCTGTTTTCACACTGTGTCTGTGCTGCCACCTGCCCTGGACAGCACAGTGCACTTTGGGCTCTACCTCAGTCGGGCTGGCCGAGGTTTAAACTCCAAGCTTTCTGGACCTGGTGTGGCAGGGACCTGGGCTGGTCCTGTGGGAAACAGCCTCACCACGCTGGGACTGATGCAGGTTTGACTCAGAAAGGTGGTCACACCAGAGTGCAGGAGTATGGGGTGTGGAGCAAGGTGCACTAAACAGCCCGTGTCTGGGCTAGCTGCCCTCAGCGGACATCTCTGTGCCCGTGCTGAGGGGCAGGGGAGGCAAACGGCACCCGCCAGCTCCTTTGTCCCTGGAGAGGCCGTGCCACTTCTTTCAAATGCACTCTCAGAGGGGGTGATCACTTTTCCCAGGACATCTCTGGTGACCCACAATGTCTGCTCTCCGGGTGACCTGCTTACCTTCTCTGCACCAGCAGGGCTTAAGCCAGCCACACTGTGCACCTCTCAAACTCCAGGCTTGGAGCCCCACTGGTTGCAAACACTCATGAAAATCAGTCAACTTGGGGGGTTTTCCCAGTCAATGGCTTTGGGGACATGTTTTCCTGGTGCGATCCCTTGTGCATCTTCTCACCCTGCCTCTTTTACCCTTCTCCACCACCTGGGATCCCTCTCTTCACAGACCCTGCCATGCATTTCTCCCCCACACTACATCTCCACACCTGCTACCTTGCATGATGTGGCCTCCTCTCTCCCTCTAGTTGTGCAATGTTTTTCTGTCAGTCCTCGGAATGATTTCTTGGGTATTCAGAGTGATTTGATATTTACCTAGCTGTGTTTGAGAGGCGAGACAATCCTAGGGTTCTCCTACTATGTTGCCATCTTAGCCCCCATTTCTTTCCCATCAAATTCTGGTGAGGAGAGGCCTCGTGTGCTATCATCTCTGAGACTGGTTTTGCTGAAGATCATATGAACACTACATAATTCAGTTTTCCCTCTTTCCATGTTGCCGTCCAGATTTTCAAGACAAAATACATTTTAGGGTAATATTATTATTATCTGGATCCCGCATGTGGATTATTTATGTTAAATCCTCATTATAATCCTCATTCGGTAGATGGTAAAACTGGGCTTTGGAGAAGCCAAATCATTGCCTCTGGTTTTCTATGTGGTAAATGGCAGACCTGGGATCCAAACCCAAAGAGTTTTAGCCAGACTCTGTGATCTTTTCTTTTTTTTTTTTTTTTTAAAGATTTTATTTATTTGACAGAGAGAAACACAGCCAGAGAGGGAACACAAGCAGGGGGAGTGAGAGAGGGCGAAGCAGGCCTCCCGCCGAGCAGGCAGCCCGATGTGGGACTCGATCCCGGGTCTCCGGGATCATGACCTGAGCGGAAGGCAGTGGCCCAACCAACTGAGCCACCCAGGCGTCCCTCTTTTTTTTTTTTTTTAAGATTTTATTTATTTGACAGAAAGAAACACAGCCAGAGGGGGAACACAAGCAGGGGGAGTGAGAGAGGGAGAAGCAGGCTTCCCGCCAAGCAGGGAGCCCGATGTGGGACTCGATCCCTGGTCTCCGGGATCATGACCTGAGCCGAAGGCAGTCGCCCAACCAACTGAGCCACCCAGGAGCCCCTAAGGCAGTATCAGGGTGTCTTATGAGGAATGAGCTGTGTTTAGTGTTGGGCTCAATCACCCATGCCTGTGCCTTAAAAGCAGCTTCAGAGGACCTCTGTGTGTGGGCACCCAGCGGGAGACTGCCTGTGCTGCACATCTCTCTCAGTCCTACTTGTAGGTGCCGTCCTGTGGGCCAAGCCCACCTGGCCAGCAAGTGAGA
>PITA01024405.1:0-26322 GCA_004023965.1 Spilogale gracilis
AGACAGAAACCTCAGCATACTCATCTGGCAAATTGTTCACTTCTTTGTGTTGTTGTTACTTCTGGTTTCAGGCTTGTCAGCCCTAGATTTTTCCATTTGTCTCTTTCCTACAGTTTTCATTTCTGTGCTCAGATTCCCCACCCTATTCATTCCTAGGTCCACCCTTTCTATGAACATGATTCCAGTAGCTTTTTGCATGTTCTCGTCTGCTAATTCCATCATCCAAATTATCGCAGGTCTCTTTCTATTGACGACTTTATGTTTTGATGACGGGTCATCATTTTTTGCACTATTTGCATTTGTGGCATATAATGTTTACTGTGTGTTCGACCTCATGAATATCATCCAGATGTTTAATCCATTTGCATTATGTTCCAATAATGGCTTTTCTATGTGAGAATCATACAGTTTCAAATGTTTGCTCAAACCCACCTAACAGAGATGCCCCAGAGACCAACATCACACTCAGATCTACTTACCTTTTCAACAAAGTAATTTCCCTTAAGGACATCATTATCCTGGCTGTCTGTTAACATATGCCTCACGCTGCTGCTGTTCTAGGGAGGCAGGGTGATGATATATACATCCCCAAATGGTTGTCATAATTAAAATTATTTTCCTCCCACATATTCTTTCCGTAGTTCCTCTAGGCAAAAAGAAAAAAACCAGATGAGACACGGAAACCTAGAGAGACTCATTATCAGAAAGATATTCCCAAGGAAAGTAGAAAAAAATGCCCAAATGAAGAGGCCCCTTCCTCAGAAAGTTGATTTTCTGACCTGTATCCCCACTGACATCTAGAATAAAACCCAAGTCATCTCATGCTTCTTATTTTGTACTTCCCTTTGCTTTATTGTACTAATTGGAACAATACTGACCTCGTGAGATTATATAAGGATTAAATGAGATGAATTGTGTCTAAGTTTGGAGTTCATGGTAGAAACTTGATGAACATTGATTGAGTCCAGATATAAAGCTGTTACATATGATATTAGAAGTGACAAAAACTCAGCCCTTGGATGTAAATAACAAGAATTTTCTGGTGGCTCATGATTTGGTGTATTTCTGTCTCAGTTTTCTCATTTGTAAAATGGGGATAACATTAACCACCACATGAGAAAGTAGGCCAGGTGCACTGAAATAGTTAATCCAACACCCACTATGAAGTCTCCATATAATTAATATTAGAACTTTTCACTTAACGTTAATTTTTTTATGCGCCCTTACACCCTTGCCTTCTGTTCTCATTTTCTGAAGCTTTAGGGCAAAAAAAGCACTGCTACATTTAATCCATCTTCTCTCCCCCACACATGCACTCCCTCCTTCCTGACCGTTTTCCTTTTCTCTGTTTTCTTTCTGCTTTAGGCTCAAGTGGATTAACTACTTCTGAGCATTAGAGACTGAGATGAATCCTCCTGAAGAAATCTCATCACAGATGGTTTGGAGCCACACTGATTAGAATGCTTACTGTTCCAGCAGTAGGACACGTTTAGAGGTGAGAAAGATAAAAACATTTCTTTCTTAAGCTGAGGATTTCCCAGAAGGTGATAGGAAAAGAGTCTAAATCAAGGTTAAAAAATGAATACATTATCTGTTTGATGTTTACCCATTGGCAGGTCTTATAAGTTAAGAAGAAAGTAATATCTTTGAGGGTGTTCACATTTAAAATCAGTTATGAACAAAATCCGATGGCATTGAGTGTTTGCATTAGATAAGCTCCCCAATGCCTAACTCTCAAAGTCAAAGATTTTATATTTCCATTAGTTTCCCTTTCTACCATTCTACCAATGTAATGAAAAGTGTGATGGACTCAGAAAGAGGGTCTGGACAGCTGCTTATTAACTTTGCAACCTTGGGCATTTCACAGAAACGGTTGTGGGCATGCTGTTTATTTGTAAAGTAAGAGAGTTAATGCCCCTTATGTCATCCCTTGTCTTCTGGTCCCACAGTTCCTGTCCTGTCCTGATCTGGTCCTCAAGATTGCTCTCCAAGGCAATAGAAAAAAAAAAAATCCTTCCTCCGGGATTACCCTCTTTACTCAGCAGTCCTGGAGCTATTTTTTTTTTTTTTTGTAAAATGAAAATGAATATATATATAATATTAAAGATTATATATATATATATTCTTCAGTCCTTTACTATGGCAGAGGTCTTCTTAATCTGACAGATCTTTGCCAAAACCAACCATTATAAATAAGATGTGTGGGACTGAAGAATGAAATTTGCATTAGTTGCTGTGGCAGACATAGTTAAGGGTGTGCTGTGATACTTTCTTGTGTCCATTTAAATTAGATTGAAGGCAAGTGACTCATTCTAGCCAATGGATGTCTGCCACCAAGGCCGTTAAGAGGAAGTGTACTTCCTTCTGTCCTCGGTCAATGACCTTGAAGACTGCGGGATCCTGTTGACATTAGTACAACCAGGAGGAGGGATTTTCTATCCCCATTGGACTACGTGCAAGTGAGAAATAAACCATAGTGATGTTCCACCAAGGGAGCATTGGGGGTTTCTTTATTATCACAGCACAGCATAGCATAGCCACACTAATGAAGTTGCCAATATTTTCAAACTCAGAGGTTTTGCACAAAAACTGTGAATCCTGGTTTTATTTGAAAAACCCCAAAATCTCTAATGTGGGGTTGGAACGCTTCGCTAGCAGCAAGTTATTGTACCTCGAGCCTACCTAGGACACATGTTCTCACCCATCCCTGTATTTCCCCTTCATCTTATTTCCATTATCTGCTCAATTATTTTTCTTCTTTTTCTTTTTTATTTTAAAGATTTTATTTATTTATTTGAGAGAGAGACAGATAACATAAGCAGGCAAAGGGACAGAGGGAGAGGGAGAAGCGACTCCTCACTGAGCAGGGAGCCAGATGTGGAACTCAATCCTGGGATCACAACCCCAACTGAAGGCAGATACCCAACCAACTGAGCCACCCAGGCACCCCTGCTCAACTAATTATCTGTGTATTTGAGTTTACAACCCCTGATCTACAAAATATAATTCGACCTCCTTATATGGCATAATAGGCTCCTGGCTTGAGCTCATTTATCCTTATAATCTTGCACTAAATGCATGCAATCTTGTATAATTTAAAGTTGCTCAAAGATTTCATTGCATTCCATGCCTCTAGTATTTTGGGTATTCTGGTCTCTTGGTCTCTATAGTCCTTGCTGCATTGTTCGTTTGTTGGCTCCTCTTCATTTTCCAATATCCACTTCCCATATTGCCTTTGTGGGAACTCTTTCCCGTGCCTTTCTTGCATTTCTCCCAACTGGAGTGATTTCTTGATTTTTACACTTACCCCTTTACTCTGTCTTATTTATGTTCTAATTTCCAAACCAAAGTACAGTGCCTGGCACAGAACAGGTGCATAGTCTGTGTTAACAGGATGATTGTCAAAGTATGGCATTTGTTTTTCAAATTTCAGAGCAGTGCAGGCACATGGTAATGATTTAAGTAGTACAGGAAAACTCACAGGGGAGTGAACACTCCCCCCCATACACTCTTAATTCCACTACTCAGAAACAGCCTCTCTTTCATACCATTTCTGCTTTATTTATTTCATTTTTGGCCTCCATTACTCTAAGTACTACATTTGAAACTGTATTTCTTGATTTATTGTTCTCTTCCCGTCTCACTCACCTCTCCCCAGCATCTGAGAGTACTACTGCTAAGCTTTATACTCTGCCAGTTGCCTTTATAACACTAATGATAAGTGTAAGTTCCGTTTTCTATTCCTCTTGATGGTGTCTCTTAAATTTAGCTTCTCCTTTCCTTTCCTCCCCTTCTCCTTCCTGTCCCCGTAGCCTCATTCTGTAAGCATCACTAGCTGTTGAAGATGTTCATATTTATACTATATTTTCACCCTAATCAGATCTCTTCTGATTTATTTATTCTTTCAGCTCAATGAATTTGTCCTCACTGTGCAAGCAGATACATCTCCAAACCTTCTTACTTCCCTCTCTGCACCCGTGTCCCTGCTGCCTTCCTCGTCAACCCTTCTCTGACAAAGCAAAGAACAACCCTCTTCTGCTCTGAAAGCTTCCAACCCAATCTGTTTTCTTTGCCTTGCATCCTATTTTCTAGGTTATTTCCTAAATCATCATGAAAGCAGGGCAGCTGAGAGCTGAGTCAGGGACTGTCCTAGGCACTCTGTGTGAAAAGAAATGTGTCTTATAAGTTATGTAAATCAGAAGTCAACATTTTTCTTTATAGACACAGATTAGAACTTAATGGGCTGAATTAGTAAATCCAGAAAGGGGCCTTTCCTAGAGCCAAGTCCATCATTTTTATAACAATTTGGTGGTTTTGGAGCTTAATTCTATAGATCTTATAACTGGGAACTGTCAGGCTCACCGAGGAGGGAGCCGCTGTAAGGGAGGGATGGATAATTATTTTTTTCCACTTCAGTTTTTACACTGTAATTAGCTCAGCACTGGAAGGTTGGAGTCTTGGATTCCTGATCCAGAACTACCAACTGTTTGGCTGTACTAATCAAGCAAAGGGACTAAATCTCTCTCTGAACTTCCCCAACACTGGAAAAGTTTGGGTGAAATCATTTTCCAGGTCATTACCATTCTTAGTTGACAATGATATCGCTCCCTTGGTGAAGATACCATAGGCACCTTATTCATTTTTGCTGTCAGAGCCACCCGTGGGTACCATAGGTAAAGGGACTCTGGTGACTTTCTGTATGAGTAACTGTTGTTTAATCTACCTTGCATTTATTCTTCCTCCTGTTGGTAACCTAACTGTGACTTTCCATGGAAATGCACTCTACCTATCCACTTAAGTGACATTGGTGGGGCTGACTATAACCTCTGGTTCAGGATAAGCATATGACTCAGCCTTGGCTAAGTGGCACATTCTACCACCCTGGCCAAAAGATCAAGCTCCGGGTGGGCAGGGACAAGTATGAGTGAGTCACACTGTTTTTTAGGTGTGCTCTGGGTGAGACTTCTTGGAATAGAACCAATACTGACACTATGGAGTTGAGAAATGGATTAAAAACCATGCCTTCAAGTCATATCTTAATTTTAATTCTTTTGAAAGCAGAGCCTGAGGTGAGAATTTAGGTACAGGTAGGTTATTTGGATATGTTCTTCTGGGAAGAAGGAATGAGGAAATAGGGGATGAGAGTGGGAATGAGGAAGAAGAGAACCAAAATAGGGTGTGTTTTCATGTTTTGGGAAACATCTATTGAGGATGTCCTCAATCCTAAGAAAGAGGTACAAGAAGAGATAGTTTCCCCACAAAGAAACTCTGAAACAATGAATCTTGGAACACTGAAAAAATAAAATTAAATTTTAAAAAAACCAACAAAACAAAACCCTGACTGGTTTGTTATATGTTTCCTTTTCCTCTCTGGGTAAGATTATGAAATCAGTAGGGTAGAGAGCCTGAGTGGCTCAGTGGGTTAAGCGTCTGACTCTTGATTTTGGCTCAGGTCATGATCTTAGGGGTGAGATCAAACCCTTCAATACCCAGCATGGAACCTGATTAAGATTCTCTCTCTCTGACTTTAGACTCAGAAACAAACTGAGAGTCATGGAAGGGAGGGGGGTGGAGGGATGGGTGAGCCCAGTGGTGGGCATTGAAGGCACCTATTGCATGGAGCACAGGGTGTGGAGCATAAACAATGGATCTTGGAATGCTGAAAAAAATAAAATAATATAATAATAAAAAAGAAACTCTGAATATTATTATTTTTTTAAAGATCTTATTTATTTGACAGAAATACAGCTAGAGAGGGAACACAAACAGGGGGAGTGAGAGAGGGACAAGCAGGCTTCCCGCTGATCAGGGAGCCCGATGCAGGGCTCAATCCCAGGCCTCTGAGATCATGACCCGAGCCAAAGGCAGACACCCAGTGACTGAGCCACCCAGGAGCCCCTCTGAACATTATTTTCCAGGTAATGATGCCTATGCTTACTGTAGTCAGTTTGTGGTCAGTGTGCTACTAAAGCTTACACAGGGAAGACAGAGTTAGGAAAGCAAAGAAAATTAGAAGTGAAGTCGTGCCAGAACCTTAATACTTGGTGCTTATGCTTCCATGGACTAATTATTAATGAAATAACCACATTTTGCTGTTGGGTGAACTGGCTTGTATTGGAATTCTTGTTACCATATAACCAAGATTATCTTTGCTGATTGTACTTATTACTGAATGTGTTAGGATGAAGATGGAAGAAGAGAAGTCAAGGCAACCATGAGGGTTTAACCTTTGTGGCTGGGCTGATTATGAAGTCATTCATTGAGATAAGGGGCACTGTAAGAGGCACAGATTTGGGAAAAGGATGATAACTTTAGTATTTCATATATTGTTTTTGAGACACCTGCCTGACACTCACTTGGAGAAATCCACTGAACAGCTTGACATGTAGATGTGGATCTCTGTGTTTAGACTAGTTTAGGGTAGCACACACATGATGGTGAGGGTAGAAATGTGTGATGGCTAAGACCACTCATGGAGAGATGGCCAGGTAGGCATGCAAAGATGTAAATCAGCAGAGATGTATTAGAAGCTCTTTGAAGTCATTAAATGAAAGTTGATGTGCTTAAGGGAAAGTAATCCAAATTATAGATGTATGAGGTGATAGACTCTAAGAAATGAGATCTGACTCATACCTTGTTCTTTGAGGATTTTATCTCAATGAACCACAGGTCAAGGTGGGCCCCAGAAAAGAGATAAAGTAGGAAATGACATCCGCAGTTTCTCCCAGGCAATAGCTGTGAACTTTGCAGTTGGGCCTCGATAAGAGTATAATAGAGCAGAAGGATACAGAAAGAGAGAATGGATGTGCACAAGGTCCTCACTTTCTGCTAGGCATCACACCTCCCTATGCCTTTTTACCCTGTGGTCACCCTGTGGGATATGCACTGGTGTCATATCCACTTTACAAGGGAAGCAAAGAGAATTTAAACAAGTACCCACAATCATATGCCAGCAAGTGACAAAACCCACAATCAAGAACCCAGCTCTACCCGATGTAACATCTTGCCATCTCCTGGATATATAGTCTTCATTAGGGATATAATGCATATTCTTATGGAATAATAATTTGTATCCATATTTATCTGCCTTGCATGCTGCTGCTGGCATATTTCAAACTTATTTTCTAATGAATTACATAAGCAACCCAGTATTGTGCATCATGAGTGAAATTTGCTTAATAATTGTCTTTGAAAAAAAGAATTTCTTTTGAATAAATGTTGGCTAGATCACAGACTGATGCTTCATAATTGTGATAACTTGGATTATTATTAAGGAGATAATTGCTCCCTTCACCCACTCACTGTGGACAGAGTATATTTTCTGTTCATTAATGTTGGGCTTGGCCGCATAACCTATTTCGTTAATGGGACATTAATAGACATGAAACAAGCAAAGGCTCGAAATGTCCTTATGGGGTGGGTTCAATTATCTGGCACTTCTACCCTTACCATGAGAACACCTGCAGGTCCCAAGTGAATGAAAGGCATGTGAGGGAGTGTTGCTTCCCCTGACCCATGACCTGCTGGTTGAAGCAGAGACACCAGAGCTGTCTACAGAGCTGTGATTGTATGAATGGACACTTACCATTCCATGGACTGAGTTCAGGGGTAGTTTGTTATCTAGAGGTAGCTGACTGATACAATTGTTATCAATATAAATTACATTCATTGATGATCTTGATATATTCATTAATTCAATTACTGTTTACTTGACAGTTGCTATACTAGGCTGTAAAAACAAAACAAAACAAAACAAAAAACAGCTTATGGATACAATAGGTATAGCCATGTCATCATAGCCTAGTAGGGAAAAGAGCAAAAGCATAAGTGTTAAAATGCAGAATTCATTCTGGTTGAGAGAAAAGCAAGAAAGGCATGGGAAAGATTTCCCAGAGAAGTAATACAGGAGGTGGATATTAAAAAATGAAGAAAGATCCACCAAATGAACAATGCAGCAAGGACTGTAGAGGCCAGGAAACCAGAATACCCAAAATACTGGAGGCACAGAATGCAATGAAATCTTTGAACAACTTCAAATTGTGCAGGATTGCCTGTGCATTTGGTGCAAGATTATAAGGAGAAATGAGCTCAAGTCAGGAAGGGCCTATTGTGCCATATTAGGAGGTAGAATTATATTTTTGTAGATCAGGGGTAATAAACTCAAATACAGAATATTTAAATAAGTATTTAAATAAAATATTGTAACAGTATATTGTTAGAACTTTGATGGGGGATGATAGGAGGGTATGAAAACCATAGGAAGGGCTTCATCCCATTGTGGGTTTATGGGCAAGAGAGATTCCTGGAAGAAGCAAAATCTTATCTGTAACTGGAGGAGAAAGTGATATTAAAGTTATTTGGGACAGAGGATGCCTGGAAAAGAGAAAGGGTGGGGGGAAGAGAGGATATCACAGGCAGAGAGAAAGGACAGCATATGCAGTGACCCAGGGGACAGAACAAAGATTATTAGGGAATGTGAAAGCTTTTCAATAAAATAAAGGCAAAATGAGAAGTGGCAAAAGGATCAGGTTGGAGGGATGGCTGAGCTCAGATCATGTAAGCCCTTGTGAGTCTTGTCAAAGAGTTTGGACTCCATGGGACACCTGGGTGTCTCAGTCAGTTAAGCATCTGCCTTCAGCTCAGGTCATGATCCCAGGATCCTGGGATTGAGCCCTTTGTGTGCTCCCTGTTCAGTGGGGAGTCTGACTCTCCCTGTCCCTCTGTCCCTCCCCCTGCTTGTGATCTCTCTCTCTCTCTGTCTCAAATAAATAAATAAAATCTTTTGAAAAAAAAAAAACTTTGGACTTTATGAAGAGAGAACTAGAGGATAAGAGATTGTCTTATTAAACTTAAAAAAAACTCAGTATTTTCTTCTTCCAAAATTATAAATAACTTAGTTTATTCAAATAACACATTTTGAAAATTTCAAGACAAAATAAAAAAAAATTTAGATATTGCTTCCAAAATCAACACACCCACTCTCATGATGAAGCACTAGAGCATTTCTAATTAACCAAGAGCTCATTTTATGTTCCTGGTCGGCCTGCTCAGAGAGCCATGTGGGTAATTTAATGTGAGGGTGTGCTTCCCTCTGCTCTTTACTGCCTGCTTCAGATGTTGCCATGGGTAACCAAAATCTCTTCCAGAAATTGACAGTTCATGGTGGGCAAAGAAAAAGAAAATATTTCATAGCCCATAATTTTCCCATGACCTCTCTTCTTGGATTCATCCCAGTCACCTCACAAGCTTCTCCACCTAGAGACTAGAAACTCCACAAGGGCAGGAACTCTCACTCGTGTTCATTCCCTTAACCCCCAGGATATAGCCCAGTTCCCAGTACAGAGTGGGAACTCAGTGTGTATTTGTCAAATACATGAATAAATGGATGACTGATTCACTTGCTCATGTAAATCACAGTTGGCCAGTCCAGGTCAGTTTCCTTTACTAGACTATGAGTTTTTTTGAGGTCATGAAGCAGGTGATGCCCTTCTGTGTGCCTTTGGTACCTATCATCATGCCTCACAGGTAGCATACATGGTGGACGCTAAGGTCTTATTGGATGGATGGATGGATGGATGGATGGATGGATGGATGGATGGATAGATGGATGGATGGATGAATTGGTGAATGAATGAATGAATGAACGAATTAATGAATGAGGTGAATTGCAAGTACAGAATCTGCTAACCAGAAATAAGATGGAGTCCAGAAACTTAATTATGAACATAGAAACATATTAGTTTCAGAAAAGCAAGTTAATAGCTGAGTCACAGGTTGAAAGACATGGGCAAACAGAAGAACAAGTGAGAAGGGGGAATAAGTAAGTAGCCACAAAGCAAAGTGAGCGATGAGCATGACTTGACTCATTCTGTGCTGTATACCTGGGATGGTTTCCCAAATGCCCTCGGTCCTGATCTTCTTCTCTGTTCAGCTGTTCCTTCTTCAGTTATTAGGATTTAGCCTGGACACATCACTGTGATGTTTAAAGTCCTATAAGGATGAAGGTGATCATAATCACCAAGACCAAGTTATTTGTAATTTTTCTTTCAAAGCCATATAGAAAGGGGGGGAGCTGTGGACAGAAAATGGTTTTTCCCATATGATTTCTTTGATACTGATGAGCCAAAACTTATGGCTCTTGGGGAAAGAAGACTTGATCTGATGACTTTGACATTGCCTGTGGTTTTGCAGCAATGTTGGGCTCCTCCCATTCTGCAGACTGCCTTTTTCAGAGTACATGGTTGGATGGCATAACATTTCATTTGGGTGCCAAGGAGGACCAGCAAGATGTGCTTGGGAAGTCCCTAACCAGCATGGTGGAGCCCCAGGGTTTATTCCCCCATCCTGGATCACTGGGTTTCCTGGTGGGCACTTGGGGCTGAGTTTCACATTCCCTGCCTGATTGCAATTCTGGTAATGTGGAAAGGAGAAAATAAAAGTGGTCCATGTAAAGATCCCTGTGTCATTGCTTGTTGGTGAAGGTCTTCCGGGTTCTACGTGGGGTGTCTTTCACATTATGAAGACTGCAGATGAGGAAATGTCTCCGGTTTTATTTAGAACGTGAACCATGTGTTTACTCGTCCATCCTAATTCAAAAAACAGACATTGCCTCACCCAGGTGCAGCAACACCCATCTCTCATTCACTCTGGAAACACTCCTCTGGGGAGCACACTTCTGGGCTTCTCTAGTCCTGGTGATGTGCTCTGCAAATTCCCCAGGTGGAGATTCAGAATTTTGGCGAACTGAACTGGTGATGGGGAAGCAGTATCTTTCCTTCCTCTATTCTCCCCCAAATAGTTATGGAGGGGTAACTCTGTGTACAGAGAAGGACTTCAGAGACATATTTATCAAGCATCTACATTATAACAGGCATGTGCCCAATCAAGCACTTTTTTTTCAGCAAAACACTGTAGGATATATATTATTATTCTGGTTTTCCACAGGAGAAAATAGAGGCTTAGGAATATTATATAACTTGCCCACGTTTATACATCTATTAAGCAGCTAAATGGTAAAGGTAGGACTCATACCTGGGTCTGTTGACTCTTTCCCCAGAGTTGTTCTAGGCTCTCATTTATCACGAGGAGAGTTAGGTGGTTCCAGGCTTCTGGAGAAAGCAGTCCATATTCCAGCAACACCTAGATCTGGTGTCCATGGTCTCCTGTTCTCCTCCTCTTCTCCCATTTACTAACTTCCTGAACATTCTCTCAGGAAGAGCGAATGGGCATCACAGACACCTAGGTGCCATGGGATATATGGTACCTCTGTTTAGGTCACGGTTCCCCAGTAAGCTCCCCTTGTGGAAGGGAAATCTGTCCATGGCATGACAAATCCAAGGCACCGTCTGGTAGGAAGGAGGGTTTTCTGAGTCCCAGAAGCCACACTGCAGACTCAGCCACCACTCTACTCATACCTGGCCTGTCCAACAAAATGCAAATCCTAAAACTAAGAGTACATAGGGTCCCAATGAAGAGCCCCAGAGACATGGAGAGGTTACAGGTACAGGTTATGGTGGGAAGAGGAGATGGAGGAGCCAGGCTGTTAGGGACTTGAACTGTCTCAGGTGTAAGGCCTCAGCCTCCAGAACTTCTGGAGCCAAAACAATAGTGATTCCTCAGAAAATTAAAAATAGAGCTACCCTATGACCTGGAAATTGCACTATTGGGTATTTACCCCAAAGATACAGATGTGGTGAAAAGAAGGGCCATATGCACCCCAGTGTTCATAGCAGCAATGTCCACAATAGCCAAACAGTGGAAAGAACCAAGATGCCCTTTAACAGGATGAATGGATAAAGAAGATGTGGTACATATATACAATGGAATATTACTCAGCCATCAGAAAGGATGAATACCCATGTTTTGTATCAACATGGATAGGACTGGAGGAGATTATGCTGAATAAAATAAGTCAAGCAGAGAAAGTCAATTATCATATGGTTTCACTTACTTGTGGAGCGTAAGGAATAACATGGAGGGTATTAGGAGAAGGAAAGGAAAGTGAATTGGGGCAAATCGGAGGGTGAGAGAAACCATGAGAGACTGTGGACTCTGAAAACAATCTGAGGGTTTTAGAGGGGAGGGGGATGGGGGATGGGTGAGCCTGGTGGTGGGTATTAAGGAGGGCATGGATAGTATGGAGCACTGGGTGTTGTATATAAACAATGAATCTTGGAACACTGAATCAAAAACTAATGATATATTTTATGGTAAAAATAAAGGACAGGGCTTCTGGAAAGAGACTTCCATAAACCCTAAGGACATAGCTGCTGGGCAAGGATGGCAGTGCTGGCTTTGGGCCCTGAGCAACAAGCAGGGTAAGTGATGAGACGGAGGAGGTGGTGAGGGGAGCAGAGGGCCACAGGTAGGGAAGAGGAGTCCCTTTAGGGGATGCTCCATGCAGACCTGGAAGGTGAGAGAGAGCTGCATGAACAGCTTGGCAAAGAGAATTTCAGAGAGGAGGCATGATGGTGCAAGGCAAGAGCTTGGCATGTCAGATAACAGAATAGAGGTGAGTTCCGGACATCCCAGTTAGTGGGGGTAAAGGTGGTGCTGGGGAGAGGAAGAAGATGGATGGAAATGAAGGAAGGGTTGGAGGCAAGAGGTACATCCAAGCATCCCAGGCATAGGCAAGCAGCTGAATTTCTTGAGTCTAAGAGTAAGGGAAAACTTTTTTATTTTATTTTATTTTATTTTATTTTATTTTATTTTATTTTATTTTATTTTACTTTATAGATTTTATTTATTTATTTAGGAGAGTGCACATGCAAGAACAGGGGGAGGGGCAGTGGGAGAGGGAAAGGGAGACTCTTAAACAAGACTTCCTGTTGAACTCAGAGCTCATGGGACTCAATCTCATGACCCTGAGATCATGACCTGAGCTGAAACCAAGAGTTGGATGTTCAACTGAGCCACCCAGGCACCCCAAAAACCATTTTTAAATGTTAGAGTATTCCCTGAGTATTAATGTTATAAAAGGCAAGATTTCCCAGGGTCTGAGCTAGAAAGATTGCACGGATAATAATTAGATAGCTCTGCAGGTTAACCTTTCATGCATGGGACCAGTCAGGCTGAGCAAAGCCAGGCCTGATTCTAATATACCCATATACTGCACCCCAGACACATTCAGTGATCCCTCTCACCCCCTCTGGAGCACAAAGTCTGTGATTGGGCTCCCTGGGTTCCATTCCTACTTCCACCCCTTACTAACTATGTGACCTTGGACAAGTTACTTAACCTCTCCGGGCTTTTCTTTCCTCATCTGTAACATGAGAATGATAACAGTAGGATCTGACATTGTGATATGAGTGTCTAGCGAGTTATCACATACGTTCATAGAAAAACTTGGCACACTGGAAGAACTATGTGAGTGTTAGCTGTTAGCATGGCTCTGATTACACCGGGTTTTCAGGACCAGTGAGGAGGCAGATACACAGCAGGATTGCTGTCCTCAATTTAGAGCTAAGGAGACATGATCTCACTTGATTAAAAAAAAAAAAATTCAGGTCCATGATACACTATGGAAGCAGTTATGCAAAGGTGACATCTGGTTGCATCTAAGGAGGGGACAGCACAGAACAAGGAGAATAGCCCCAGGTGACCAGCTGGCAGAGGACAGGGACTGGGCTTCGGAGTGATTCCTGGTTCTTCTCAACCTGCATCAGTTTCTCTGCAAACTCGCAGCTTCTTTGTCCACCAACCATTGACTGTTTTTGGCACATGCCCGCTCCACCTCACCTCACTTGTGCAGGCTGTCAGCGTGGAGACGGGGCAGGCTGTGGCTGAACTTGGTGAGCACAGGCGGGGTGTGTGGGCTCAGGAGTCTCCCGGCCATCCTCCCCAGAGCCTTGGTTTTGCCTTCTGTCTAGGGGAGTAACCCAGTTCACCTCACAAGTTTGCGGTGAACAATGAATACTGCAAAGCACCTGCTAGGTCACATGTGCTCAATGCAATTCTCAGCTCTTTCCCTCCACCAGTCGTGGCAAAGTTCCAAGTAAGGATATAGCTGAAGGGGGTCTTCTTTACTCTGTAGAAGCTGTAAGGAAGTCACAATATTCCCATGAACACTGACAGTAAAGACTGCAGAGTCATTGGGAAGATTTATTCATTCAAAACTCATTTATTGACCACTTGCTATGCAATAGTTCCTCAATATATGTTGAGTTCTTGCAACAGCCTTCTAGATAAATGCTATTATTATGTCCATTTTAGATGAGAAAGCTGAGGCTCAGACAGGCAGAGCAAACTGGCCGGAGATTGGAATTTGGAGGTTTCCAAAAAGGAGGATTCCAAAAAGTTAGCTTGTGATGACCTCCCATGTGCCTCTGTGCTGATAATCTCCTGCGGCACCTCACCTTTCAGGAAGCTGGTTTCTCTTTCTGTGTCACATCCACTATGAAGGTATGACATTCAGTGACTCCTGGAAAGAGAAGGCCACCCCCTAGGACAAAACTGGGAAAGAAGCAACATTTGACTCAGGAGAGTTTCCCACTCACCCTGACACCTATCCCCCGGAGAAGGTGGAGTGGGTCTGTCAGATTTCAGAAATGAAAATATTGCATTTTACATTTTATCTGTGAGCCTTAAGGTGTGGGAAACCTCTATGTTCAGTAGGAATGGGTTCAGCAGGGAGTCAGGGATGGGTCTGCTTGGATCTTAGGGCTCAGCATCCTTCGCTTGTCTGAACTCAGTCCAGAATGGCAACACCAGGAAAGAAAACTCAGAGAAAGTGTAGGGAAAGCAGCAAGCACAGGCCTTAGAACCCACTTCCCTGTTAGAATGTTGGGACAGGACTCCTTGCAAGGCAGCCATATACCAACACATGGCCCCAGAGAAGCTGGATGGGTGGAAGGGGCCCAGGGTGCATTTGTGAAGAGCTAAGATGGGGCCATAGGGAGCACTCCAAGGCCCCGAAGCTCTAGCTGTGCAGAAGGGAACATGCATCGTGCATCTCTGCTTGCTCCTGAGGAGACAGGGTACACAGTAGCTGAGGCTAGAGAGCCAGGCGTGGCATGGGCCATCCTGCAATTGCTAAGGCCGCTGGCCTCTGTCCTGAGCCAAAGCTGAGAAGCAGAGCTGAGATAGGCCTAACTGAAAAGAGGAGAAGAGAGGAGAGGAGAGAAGAGGAGAGGAGAGGAAAGGAGAGGAGAGGAGAGGAAAGGAGAGGAGAGCAAGGGAAGAGAGAGCCTCCTCATTGCCCTCTGTCCACATCACCAGCCCCAGATCTCAGCAGCAAATGTCAGACTCAGTGACAAGCAGAGAAGGTGACCTCCCTAATTATACTACAAGGACCCCTCAAAACACAAGGCCCACATTTTTTCTACGTAGGCCACCACTAAAATACTGACACCTTCTCTTCGCAAGACCCCGCAATGGCCAGGAGGAAAGGGAGAGGGGAATCTCGGAAAGACTGTGGAATTTTCTATATAGCAGAGACTCTGTAGAAGCTGCAAGGAAGTTACAGTATCCCCATGAAGATCGATGCGAAAGATTGCAGAGTCACTGGAAAGATTAGAGGATGAATGAGCCATTATCAGCAAGTTGAGGTACATGGAGTGAGTGTGTGTTTCCTCTACCCAGTAGGATGGAGGCCCAGAGCAGAGGAGGTCAGATGCAGAAAACCAAGAGGATATGCTTGTTGAACACCATATTTGTAGTTTATTAACTTACTGCCCTGCTATGAATGAGGAAATGGATTTTGGCAGAGTGAAAATGCTGTTCGGAAGGACCGCAGAGATTTGCAGAAATAATGGAGGTGCTGTGGCTTTAGTGCTAGATAACAGCAGTGGGAAATCGAGAATTCCTGTCCCCAGAGCACCATACTGCTCCCAGTGGCAAGGGCTGTTTCACTGGAGAACAAGTCTTAGGGCAATGGTGACCGCAAAGGAAGCTTCTTTTTTTTTTTTTTTTAAAGATTGTATTTATCTATTTGACAGAGAGAAACACAGCTAGAGAGGGAACACAAGCAGGGGGAGTGAGAGAGGGAGAAACAGGCTTCTCGCCAAGCAAGGATCCCCATGTGGGGCTCGATGTGGGGCTCAATGCAGTGCACGATGCAGGGCTTGATGCAGGGGTCCAGGCGGGGCTTGATGCAGGGCTCAATCCCAGGACTCCTGGATTATGACCTGAGCTGAAAGGCAGAGCTTAATGACTAAACCACCTAGGCACCCCCCGAGGAAACCTCTTAAGCTGGCCCTCTTTAAATAGGAGGATTCCTATGGGTTAGAGGGGCAGGAAGAGGTCACCCAAATGTGAGGCCAGGGGACATAACCTGTAGACATGTTCAGTAACAGTGAGTAGGCCAGTACGCTGGAAAGTCTCAATTGTACTTGGGAGCTGGTAGCAAAACCCACACTTCCGGGTTTCCTAGCGAAGCTCAAATGAAGAGGATCCAATGAGGGACTCTGGTAGAGGTGGCATTTGAACCCAGGCATTCTGGGGCCAGAGTTCACGTTCTTCACTGTTCATAGCAGTGGACATTCAATCATTGTTTTTCGGTTGAATGGATGGATGAGTGATCCGGTGGTTCTGAGTTGCTAGAAATGAGTTCAAAGATACAGGGAAAGCCAAAGTGGGCAGGGGAAGATAAGTACGCACAACAGTGCCGATTGGAGCCCACACAAAATGCTGCTGGATGGGGAGGTGCTTCTGCACCCCTCTTACTGGTTCCCACTCTTCATGAATGTCCTTAACTCATGTTTTTAGAGGTGCTGTAAAAGACATCTGGCGTTTAAGCCCCCAGACTAACGCTGTGGTTCAACCATGTCCGGAATAGTAATTAGCGTCAGTTTGATATTGACCTCATTTCTGGTCCTGTGCAGGGCGCTGCCCCAACCCCACCTGAGCCACCAGCTCACTGTCACCTCCTAGCACACTGAAGACCCCACCTTGAGTTTCCTCGCCTAAAATAAAAAGTCATAAAAAAGAGGGGTTGATTATCCACACAAGACAGGTTGGATGGGGCTCAGCAAAGTTTCAAGGCACGGTCTGGAGTCATGCTCAAAACTTCCTTTCCTCCTCAAAATAACCACTGAGATCGGTGATATGATTATTGTAGCTTGAGGGATTGGGAAACCAAGGCTGAGAGAAGTTACATATTTTGGATGAGATGGTAGAGCTTCCCAGTAGTAGGGTAGTATTTGAATGTAAGCTCTTGTGAGATAGACCTGAACCCTCAATCTTTTTGTCACGTTCTCCCCCCATGAGGCCAACCTTGGGGCCGGGGCCTTGTCTATACAACATTTGAGCTGAAAGACACAGAACTTGAATTGATGGAGTGGAGTGAGATTTGCCTGAGCTTAATAATTCTCTGATTCATAATCTGCCATTCAATATTTGTTTATCCTATTACTGTATTTGCTGCTAGTCATGAATTAATCAAATATGAGTTATGGTATTTACAGAGTTAAAAACCAATGCTCCTGTCCTCTTTCCTTCTTTGGTCCAACAACATTTGTATTTTGTGCAAAGGAATGTAGTCAGTCTTGCCCAGAGATGTTGACTCTAGATGTCCTTATCTTATAAAATGACAAACTTAATCACTGTCGGCACACAAAGTTAGCATGACAGCTAGATCTAAATAAAATCTAACCTCTTATAGATTTTACCACACCTTGCCACTTTCATACTTAAAAATGATTCCCAGCTATTTCTGTCCATTGAAGGAACAGATGTTTGAATTTTATCTAAAATTTTTCACTTGAAACACCATGATGGAACATAGAGACTTCTTTCATTATACATAGGGGTGTGGCACCAAGTGCAAAGACTGAAACTTAAAGAGATGTTTTCCGGAAGAAGTGAGAGACGAGATTGGTAGCTAGACTGCCAGTTTAGGGCCTCAACTGATTCCGGGGTTGTTGAGAGAATGGGTGGGCTCAGTAGCAATGTCTCAGGGAAGCAGAAGGACTCCTCAGTGGAGGAGATTGGACATGATGGGCCTAGCCTGGCAGCAGGAGCCCCTAGGCTGCTGGGGATCTACGCTCTGAGCAAGGCAGGTAGGGGCATCATTCTCCTGATGGAGAACACAGGCCCATGTGGACACTACAGAGAGTAGAAGGGCAAGAGGCCAAGAAAACAAAGAGTCAAGTTAGAAATGAAGTCATGGAAGCCAAGGAAAATGTTTGGGGAGGGCAGTCCTTAGTGCAGACACACCACAAGAGGACATGGGCCAAGCCAAAGTCAGCATCCCTGGTTTGAGGACCGCTATCTGGGATCCACCTGCTACAGGAGGGCAATCACAGCCATCTGCTACACGCTTTGCTCAGTACTGGCCCAGGGACCAGCTGGGGCAGCTTCTGCAGGGGGCAGACCCTGAGTGCCTATGGCTGGGTAAGGATGGCAAAGAGAGAAGTGACAGCATCTACACAGCTTTCCAGGTCTGAATTTTTGCACCTGATTCATTTTTGATGTATTTTGCTTTCTCCCAGTCAGACAACACCTTCACCGAAATCCACCCAGTTGTCTAAGTAATGGGCCCAGTTACCTTAACTGTGTTACGGACTAAGAGATAAGGTGGTTCTACTTGTCTACTGGGTTTAGAAATGCAGTTGACCAGAAATCATCTCCTTGTCACCGAAAGTACAACAGGGCACAGGATCTGCAGCCTGGGTATCACCCAGAAGCTTCTTAGAAAATGGGCACAATAGACCCTACTTTCTGTGGTTGGGAGGATGATTAACACAAAACCATATGTATAAAGGGATTTCATATGGTGCCAAAGAAATGACAGCTGGTAGACACATGTGGGAGTGGCAGTCCTGATGATGCTGGGGTTGGTAATCCCCATCCCCACCCACCGCAGCCTCCACAAGCTCTCCCTTAGTGGCTTCCACCTCAAGTCTCTGTGGGAACTGACTAGGAGTTGGGGGGGAAGAGGGAGTGACCCAGGCGCACCAGATTTGGACAAAAGCTGTGTAAGCTTCCAACCAGGTGAATCTCCCAGTTCTACCTTCATCCTCCTCTGTCCCTTGCTGGTGGACACTGATGTCTTCATCTGTCATCAGAGCAGCTCTGATTCCAGGTCCAGACCACACTCCTCAGTGGGTGTTCAGGAAAGAGTCTAGCTGAATTCAGCTGGGAGTTACTCTCCCTTCCCTTAGGCCACTTTGCCACAGATTAGCGATTAAGCTGCCATCACTGGGCCTGAGGCTCTTGAACCTTGGGATTCGCCAGAATCAGCTGGAAATCTTCTTTAAAATGCAGATTCTGGGATCTTTCTCCCTGAGATTGACTCAATGGATCTGTGATGGGGCCCAGCTTCAGAGGAGACTGATACTGCCCGTCCACAGACCACATTTTGACCATCACTACTCCAGAAGATTTGGATGAAGGTGGTCTGGGATGAATTTGATGAATTCTCCACTAGAACTATTTAGTTAAAACTCTGACTTACTTATGTTTCCCCTTGCTGTGCTCCCCACCTGCTCAGAACCCAGTACCTGACACAGACAGGACCTCAGTGAGTAGTAGTTAAATGGAAGAACCCCCACCAATCTGCAGCATTTCTGTTAGTCTTCACAGAACTGGAAACTTACCCTGCCATCTTTTCCCAGGGGCTGGGACCTAACCTCTTGCCCAGTGTATGACTTTCCTAGGGCTACTGTCACAGATCACAAACTTGGGGGCTTCAAACAGCAGAAAGGTTTTCTCCTACGGTTCAGCAGGCCAGAAGTCTGAGATCCAGGTGTCAGCAAGCCCTGTTCCCAAAGCCTCTAGAGAAGAATCCCTTCTGGCCTCTTCTTAGCTTTCCTCTATCTGTCTTGACTTATAGATGTACCTCTCCTGTGTCTGCCTCCCTGTTCACATACCCTGTGTGTCCTGTGCTCTTCTTGTAAGGATACCAGTCATTGAATTCAGGGACCATATTAACCCAGGAAAGCCTCACTTGACTTTATTAGAGCTTATTTCCAAATGAGGTCTCTAAGTTTCCAGATGAACATGGATGGGAGGGACATTATTCAACTCACCACACCTGGCTAGGCAGTTCTTCCCCATCTGATTTGAAACAGAACACCTCTGCATTATTTCTGTACATCCATCTTTCCTCTGGGTTCCAAACATTTACCTTTAATGCTGTGAGACCCTTGCTTTCTGTTGCCATGGGCCCTGCCCACTGTGTGTCCCCTGTCTTCCATGGCATCAATCTTAGACTTTGAAGTCACACAGTTCCTTGCACTGGGTCATTTTCCTGCTTAACACCTTCATGAATCCCCATACCAACCACATTTCTCAAACTGGGACAATAGGAGATGAAACGGGCCAGAGATATGACATTTAAGGAAAGAAGGCAAATATTGCTGGGTTTCAAATTTTTCTGAAAGATCTTATGGAAAACAAATGATGCACATGTATTTTTAAGAATAAAAATGAGAGTCTTCAAATACATTTTAAGCTCACATTATGCTGCTTGGGTTACTTCTTTCTGAGATTTCTAAGTCCTAGAGATACGAGTCTCACTGAATCTAAAATCAATATGTTGGCAGGTTGTCCTTCCTTCTGGAGGCACTGGCAAGAGCTTTCTTTCTTGTTTTTCCCAGCTTCTAGAGAGGGACTGCATCCCTTGACTCATAACACTTTCCCCCATCTTCAGATCTCTCTCCCAGAGTACCTCTTTCACTAATAAAGACCCTTGTGATTATATTGTGTCCCTGAATAATCCGGGATAGTTTATCCATCTCAATCAAAGTCCCTTTGTCATCTAATGTAATGCATTTGCAGGTTCTGGAGAATAAGACCTGAACATCTCTTGGAAAGGGGTTGAGTGGGAATTAGGACCCGGACCTCTCCGCACATCTGTTTACTTTATTCTGCCTACCACAATGACCAGAACTCAAAGTCCCCTCCTGAGCTATCTCTAGCCAATGGCAAAAAGGGACCAACCTGCCGTGCTCCTGAGCACAGGAACTCCATCAGTGTATGGGACCACCACAGAGGGATGGGCTTCAGTCTTACCTCTGGACCTGTGGCTAAGCCAAGTCTTCTTTCACAGCCTCCTCTAACCACACAAATGGATGGGTCCCCAGTGACGCCATGAACCCACTCACCAAATGTGCAAGGTAGTGAATTGCCATCTCAGAATAGCTCTGAAGGTGCAAGAGTGGAGTGTGCGAAGGCAGGATGGGACTTGGAAGATGATTTTGACAAGGATGTTCATTTAGTGTGGTAGCCATGCTTCTAGGCAGGTGTGGGGAGGTGAGACCCAGATGTTGGGAATTCCCATTCTCTGCTTGCATGGAGAGTAGCCTCTTGCAGTGTGTGCCTGGGGGTCAGGTGGGAGACAGAGGGGTGGCAGGACACATACAGTGTGGCTCATATTTCATGTTTTCATTTCCCAGAGGTGCCAGGAGTCAGCTGTGTGCCAGGGGCTGAGTTTGGGACAGAGGAGCACAAAGAGAGACAGAGTGCTCAGATCCCAGCTAGGGGACTTAGGTGACCACAGTTAGACAGGGAGAGTGCTAGGTGGGACTGAGATGGGGTGGCTGTGGAAGGGAAGAACGAAACCTGAACTGAGATGGAGGCAGTAGCGCCCACATTCCTAAGTGGGGCGTTGGCATGACCAGAGCCCTACAGGGGAACTGCATGGTGGGAAGTAGGTGATAGTTCAGTGTCAATGGGGCAGTGTTGCTGTGAGGAGTCCAGACAGAGCAATAGCATTAAAAATCTCTAAGAGTCTGGGTACCTGGGTGGTTCAGTCCATTGCGTGTCTTGATTTTGGCTCAGGTCTTGACCTTGGTGTCCTGGGATCTAGGTCCACATCAGGCTCTACACTTAGCAGGGAGTCAGCATGAGAGTCTCTCTCTCCCTCCCCCCTCTTCTTTCACTCTCTCTCAAATAAAAGCAAGATCTTAAAAAAAAAAACAAATTCTCTTAAGAGTCAGTACTTCTGGCTACTGACCTGCAGGGTGTTTTCAGAAAGCCCCTTGCTTAGAGTCATGTCTGATATAGGTCTCTGCACCTAAATTGACTTGAGGACCAAAGGAGAGGAATATGGAAAGGGCAGTTGTCCCCGGCTCCAGCCTAGTGCACTCGCCCCTCCATCCTCAGGACCTCACCCATGCTGTTGCTGTGACATGGGGATTTCCTGAAGCCTCTGTTCTCATCCTGGTGACCTTTTAATGGTAAATGCGCCCTCCCCAGGCAGTTGGAGCCTTCTTATTAAAGTAGCCCACCTGCCTCACTTAGCCTACCTTCCAGAACAGCATGCATGAACTTCTAAGCACAGCTCAGGCTTGCATATTTTTCCTCAGTCCCTTGGGCTTTGTCTGGGTCCCTTTGAGGGTCCCCTCCATGAAGACAAAGACCTCGTCCACTGCAGGGACTCCCCTTGTCCAGGGTTCCATAAACATGCATTGAATGAACAAGCACATTCATGCTTGATGTATTTTAAATGTGTCTCTTCTGTTTTGTAAAAAGTTTTGATCAAGTATTTGGTTGAAACAAAGGTGAGCATTAGGGTCAACAGGTCAGGGAGCCAGATCCTTGGGACTTGAAGTCAGGGTACCTGGGTGGGAAGTTTGACTCCATATTTACCTGGACGATAAGCTCCTTGAACATGGAATGTTCCTGGTGCCCAGGACAGGGAGCAGCACTGAGTGTGGGAAGAATGCATAAGGGAGCATATTTGCCCTTATTCTTTGCCAGGGTCTTTGCTTCTATTAGGTTTTTGTTCTTGAGCCATAGAAAGTCTGAGCCACTTTTATATAGTCGTATTGCCTTTGTTCCTTGCATCCCTATTTATTTTAAGTGGAAAAAAAAATGCACCTACTGTGATTCTAGTATGATCATGCTGTTTAGTGCCCCTATGTCCCAGCCCAATAAAACGGTGATTACTTAGAACTTTGATATATCCTACCGCTTTGGACCAAATGGATGGTGGAATGTCCCAGCTCCCTGGAGTTTTCCTTTCTATCATGCAAAACAGCCCAGGACTGTGGTGGCTTATAAAATCCCTCCGCAGTCTTTGAATTAACAGACAGTGGCCCCTACTAATGAATTGGCCCATCGAGCTGATATTCTCTGTCCCTATTAGTGAGTATGAATTTCCAGCCCAGATTCACTTCTCTTTTTTTTCATTTTGTTAATAATTCTTTTTTTTAATTTATTTTATTTTTTCAGTGTTCCAAGATTCATTGTTTATGGCCCATACCCAGTGCTCCATGCAATATGTGCCCTCAGTATCCACCACCAGGCTCTCCCATCCCCCTATCCCCTCCCTTCCAAGACCCTCAGTTTGTTTCTGTGTCCAAAGTCTCTCATGCTTCGTTTCTCTCCCTGAATTACCCTACTTCCCATTTACTTTCCTTCTCCCACTGTCCTCCAGGTTACCCCTCATGCACCGCAAGTAAGTGAAACCATGTGATACTTGACTTTCTCTACTTGGCTTATTTCACTCAGCATAATCTCTTCCAATCCATTCCAGTTGCTACAAAAGTTGGATATTCATCCTTTCTGATGGAGGTGTAGCATTCCATTGTATATATTTACCACATCTTCTTTATCCATTCACCTGTTGAAGGGCACCTCGGCTCTTTCCACATTTTGGTAATTGTGGCCATTGCTGCAATGAACATTGGGGTACATAGGGCCCTTCTTTTCACCACATCTGTATCTTTGGGGTAAATACCCAATAGGGCAATTGCAGGGTCATAGGGTAGCTCTATTTTTGATTTTTTTAAGGAATCTCCACACTGTTTTCCAAAGCGGCTGCACCAACTTGCATTCCCATCAACAGTGGAAGAGGGTTCCCCTTTCTCCGCAGCCTCTCCAACACTTGTTGTTTCCTGACTTGTTAATTTTGGCCATTCTGACTGGTGTAAGGTGGTATCTCAGTGTGGTTTTGATTTGAATTTCCCTGATAGCTAGTGACACTGAACCCTTTTTCATGTGTCTGTTAGCCATTTGTATATCTTCTTTGGAGAAGTGCCTCTTCATGTCTCTTGCCCATGTTTTGACGTGTTCATCTTATTTTTGGGTGTTGAGTTTGAGTAGTTCTTCTAATGGGAGTTTTCACTTTCTGGGATGGAAAGCTAAGCTTGGCACAATTCAAGTGCTTCTTTGTTTATGCCCATTTGCCTATGATAGAAAAGCCAGTAATTTTTCCACACAGAAGCTGGCAGTCTGTGTCAGCCACTTCTCCCAAACTAATTCCTCCCCCCAGCCTTTCCTTTTCCTCCTCCTCTCTTCCCTCCTGGGTTCAAATTACTTGTTGGATGACCTTGGTTACATCATTTAACCCTCTTGTGTCCATTTCCTTCTGTCTAAAGTGGCAGTTTGCACTTGCAATTCTATTTTTTGAGATTTATTCATTTATTTGAGAGAGAGAGTGCGCGAGAGCGAGCCTGTGCTTATGCTCCAGGGTGGAGGGAGGGGCAGGGGGAGAGATGCTTTAAGCTGACTTCCCGCTGGGCAAGGAGTCAGGTGTGAGGATCAGTCTTACAGCCCAAGAGATCGTGACCTGAGACCAAACCAGGAGTCAGTCGCTTAACCGACAGAGCCACCCAGGAGCCCCAATTCCACCTTTAATATTAAATAAGAAAATGCGTGTGTGGTCCTTGACAGCTTTTCGGGTGCTTAATGTGTGCTTCATAACTGGGAGCTGCCAAGTGCTCTGAGTCCTTGATCTCGCCCTTGTTCCAGCCCCCTCCCTGCCTTTCTTCTTCCTTATGGACTTTCTCTTCCTTCTAGTATCTAAATTCTTCCTCCCTCCCTCCCTCTTTCTTCATCTCCGCTTTGTAATTCAGCTCCCGTGATTACCTAATAATCAGCTTGACCAGAAGTTACATTATCATCCATCTGAAATGTTCAATTGGGTTCCAGGGCCCTTTGAACCAGCGAACATCAGCACAGGGCTGGTTTATTAGGGAACCGCCGTTTATGGCACGGGGGCAGTATGGCATTGCCTCCTGGCCGGCGGCCACTGGATTGCAGAGGTGATCACAAAAGGGTATATGTTTCTCTGATCAGGATGTAGGAGCATCAAAGGAAACAAATCTCTTCATCTCGGTGAAGATTTTTCTCAGGACAAAGCAAGTCAGAAATACGCTTCTGGTGCCAGAACTTGCAGCCTCTCTTTTTCTGACTCAAGCGGAAGCTCATAAATTGTTTTCCCGGTGTTTTCAGGCCAGCTGTTAGCCATGTTTGCTGACTCTCTGAGTTATTGGCCAGCATGTTGGCACCTTATTAATCACGGAAAGGTTTCCTTTGCCTCTTTTTGGAGAGAAATCACAGTTTCTAAAGGAAGACACCATTTGGCAAGTCGGAATTTCATGCCAGGTGACGGCCGCCCATGGGCTCCCTTGCTGTGTCCTACCAGCCATTGTGTTACTCCTCCAACGTGCGGCCTTGTTTGTTCATATTTCCTCCATCTGAGGAAGCAGGGAAGTGTTTCAGAGTGATTTTTCTATGTATATGTCAAAACAACCTAGTGTTCTTCCTTCTTGCACCCTGTGTGTGTATATTCGCGTACGCAACGGGAATACTTGGGAACGCGGTGTTCCTACCACTGTCTCAACTCGAGGGCCCACACTCACTGGCACCTGAGACCACCACAGGACGATCACGATGATGTCACAGTCTAATAAGCTCAACCCTGCCTTTTCTTGAGCGTTTGCCCGACATAGAGTTGGGGCCAGCGTACACAGTAGGCGCTCAGCTTGGCACAGCAACCCTGTGAGGGTGGCCTTACTATTCTCATCTTGTAAGTGAGGACCAGAGGGGTGCAAAAGGATGTCAGGCAGCAAGGTGAATGGGGGAGTTGGGTGGACATTGTTAAATAGCAAATGTGGGGTGCTGGCAGTGAGGGGACCCTGCACCCCAGGATATGAGATCCCAAGGCAACCCCTATGAGCTGTGTGGCCTCAGACAGGGGACCTCATCTCCTTATACCTTTGTGTGGTCCTCAGTGCACGCTAACCTCACAAGTTTGGGATGAAGACCAGATGAAAGAACACAGTGTAAGGCAAGTGTATATTGTTTTTCAGAGCTTCAGAAGTTACTGTTTTATCCTAAGAATTGAGGATACACTTAAGAGAAGAGAACTGGCATTTGTGGAATGAGCATTGCTATGACCTGGCAGGTCTCCAGACAGCATCCTCTGTGTTCTTTCCTCTGAGCCCCACCGAGAGCCAGATTGTGTTTGTTTTACAGACAGAAAACCTAGGGGTATGGAGGTGAAATAATGTGCTCAAATATACACAGGAAATGAACAGGGGAAGTGAGATCCGACCCTCTCTTCCCAACAAAGGAAAGATGGGATGGAAGGAAGGGAGGGGAGGAGGATGAGAGAGGGAGAGTGGAAACAAAGAAAGAAGGGAGGGAGGCAGG
>PITA01024406.1:0-17550 GCA_004023965.1 Spilogale gracilis
AGCTTCTCACTCTCTAACTTGGTTGTATCTGAGTCTTGTCTCCAGCCCAGTCAAGTCTCTGCATTTGCAACCAGCTACAGTTCAAGTTTCCCATATTTGATTTACATATAATGCCCCCCCAATAAGACACTATGTCCTCTCATCTTCTCTTTTTTAAAAAAATGATAAACTATTTCAAACATTCAGAAAATTATGCTGAAATAACCAACTATTTCAAACATTTAGGCGTCTATAGAAATGAACACAATAAATACCATGTAGCCACCTCCTACATTTAACGAATGTGAACATTTTACCATCCTGGCTTCAGAAGTTTTAAAACAATGTTACAGAAATAGGTGTAGTTACTTCTTCCCACCACCTAATTCAGTAAATCCCCCAGAAGTAAGCATTCCTGAAATAGACTTTTTCCTTCTCATCAGTGCTCTATGCATTTTGTTTATATGTGTATATCCATAACAATACATACTATTATTTTATGGGTTTAAAATTAAACATATGGTAGTATTCAGTAAATAACATAATCTAACTTATTTCAAACTAGATTTTTCAGATTTTTTTCCGTGTTGATACATTAGATGTAATTTATTTGTTTTAACTGATATGGTGATTATCTTTGAGAATATATCAAAATTGGATAATACATCTCTCCATTGATGGGCCATATGGCTACTTTGAAGAGGAAGCTCCCTTCTTTCCCATTCTTCCAACTTTTGCCTTATTACTTTCAAACTATTTCATTATTGCTTCTGATTCCGATTATTGGCTTAGTTCTAGGAGCCTTTTTACCTTATTTGGCTCCAGTGTTGGAGGTAAATTGACACCTGAATTCAAAGACATGGAAATTTATGGATAAGAGTATAAAGTTATAAGTTCTGAAATGATGATTTAAAGATACTCCAAGGGGAACCTAGCTAGCTCAGTCAGTAAAGCATGTGACCCTTGATTCTTAAGATTGTGAGTTTGAGCCCCATATTAGGTATAGAGATTACTCAAAAAGAATACTGGGTGTCTGGCGGGCTCAGTCAGTTAAGTATCTGCCTTTGGCTTGGTCATGATCTCAGGGTCCTGGGATCCAGCCCCATATCAGGCTCCTTGCTCAGTGGGGAGCCTGCTTCTCTCTCTCCCTCTGCCCCTTCCCTTGCTCGTGTGCTCTCTCTCTCTCAAATAAGTAAACAAAACTTTTACAAAAAATAAAATTAAAAAAAGTAAACATTCTCTGAGGTTTTATATGAGATTGATGCAGATGCTGTAACTGGGATGATGGGAGCATGTATGATTTTGTCAATTCTTTCTAACCTCTAAAAACTCTCTAAACCTCAAATCATGGGTAGCCTATAGAGTTGTTTTGGGTATTAAATGAAATAATTCACATAAGGCTTGTAGAGAGTGCTTAGCACAGGGTAAGTATTCTGTTCATCTTCAGTATGATTAATGGTTATTAGATTACTTGAATGCAGATAACATTTATTTATAGTGGGGTCTATAGATAATTACTCTGGCTCTTGGCTAGAGCTGTCTATGTGTTTGTTCAGGGATGCGGAGGGAGTAATTGAAAAGCTCTTATAATTTTAAGTTTAGATGGAAGATCCTCCAACTCGTGCTTCAAAGGCAAGATAGACTTTTGGATGTGTTGAGAATTCTATATTAATTCAAGGGAATTGTTTGATGTCTTAACATTTTTTTTTTTTTTTTTTTGAGAGAGAGAGAGGGAAGGCGCACATGCAGTGTTGGGGGAGGGGCTGAGAGAGATAGGGAAAGAGAGAATCTTGAGTAGGCTCCATGCCCAGCTTGGAGACAGACGCAGTCCTCTATCTCACCTCCCTGAGATAATAGCCTGAGCAGAAATCAAGAGTCAGGGGCGCCTGGGTGGCTCAGTGGGTTATACAGCCTCTGCCTTCGGCTCAGGTCATGATCTCAGGGTCCTGGGATTAAGGCCTGCATCGGGCTCTCTGCTCAGCGGGGAGCCTGCTTTCTCCTCTTTCTCTGCCTACTTGTCATCTCCCTCTGTCAAATAAATAAATAAAATCTTAAAAAAAAAAATCAAGAGTCAGACACCCGGGTTCCTGGGTGGCTCAGTTGGTTAAGCGACTGTTTTTGACTCAGGTCATGATCCTGGAGTCCCAGGATTGAGCACCACATCTCCTTCTTTCAGTTCCTCTACGTGTGTTCCCTCTCTAGCTGTGTTTCTCTCTTTCAAATAAATAAATAAAATATTAAAAAAAAAAAGAGTCAGACACCCAACTGACTGAGCCACCAAGCCTCCCCTGACCACAGTTTCTATGCTTCAATTCATTTTAGGTATGAGTTTTTCTTAGAGAATTCAAATTCTTATGATTGATGAAATTCAATACATTTTTATTTCTACATATTTCATTAATACTCCATTTTTCCTATATTTTCTTATGGGGACTTTTTCATTTTGATTAACATCTTTTTATTTAAAGGTCTTATTTATTTATTTGACACAGAGAGAGAGATCACAAGTAGGCAGAGAGGCAGGCAGAGAGAGTGGAAGAAACAGGCTCACTGCTAAGCAGAGAGCCCAATGTGGGCCTTGATCCCAGGACCCTGAGATCATGACCTGAGCCGAAGGCAGAGGCTTTAACCCACTGAGCCACCCAGGCGCCCTCACTTTGATTAACATCTTAAAATGAATATTTGTATATATATATTTCAAATTTCAGTAAGAGATTAGGGGTAGATAACCTTTAGAAGTTCCTGCGGAATTTTACTTAGACATATTTCCTATATATTTTCACGAAAGAAATAATTGATTTTTCAGCATTTTTCCAATTAGTGGAAATTTGCACAACTATTACCTTAGCAATAAGAGTGAAGAAATCTAAAAATAGAATGCCAAGAAGAGAACCTGAAAGAGGGTCAGTAAGAGAAAATGAAGAGATTCTTAGATTGACGTAGGTATCATAAGTTATTATACTCTCGATGACAAATTTTATATTACTGGAGATTCATCAGTTATTGTTCTTTTTCTTCTTACAGATACGCACACCTGCTTCATAAGCACGTCTGGCTGTAGACCTCAACACCGATGCTTGACCTGTTGTAAGTCAGAAAGTCATGTATCAAAGAAAACAGCATTGCGTTTTAACCTCTGTCCTATCTTTACTTAAAACAATTGGAGGGCCTGGTGGGTCAGTGGGTTAAACATCCTTCTCTTGATCTCAGTTTAGGTCTTAATCTCAGGGTCATGGTTAGAAAAGCCTTTTAGTCTGTAAGCTGATGTTTGACTTGTTTTGAATTGATGAGCTGCATGGGTCTAACTTTACTAACTTAACTCCCACAGCTCTTCTTGTGCTCCTTGTGAATAGTCAATAAATCATTTCTATTGTTGTTGATGAGGAATAGAGGGAAGAGTGTGGACATACATTTTTTTTTCCTCTGTGGATTGATATAAAAAATTTCCTTTTTAAACCATTATACTGAGATATCTATTGTTTGTAGGTCTTACAACAGAGGGTCATTTACACATCTTATTATAATTTGATCTACATACAATAGTCTTTATCTTCATGGAAACAAACTGGAGAGAAGTAATAAGACAGCATTTGGAATTGTTGGCAACTTTAAATGTTCAAAAAAAAATAAGTCACAAAAGCGAGAGAACAAAAGGCCTCATCCTGGCTGATTAGATGATTTAACCAGCCGTTCGTGTTGGCACCAAAACGTCAGCCAGACTGTTCACAAAAAATCTCAGGGGCTGATAACTCTGTCCTCTTGGGGAAAAGATCTAAAGTGTGTCTCTCATTATACTTTTCAGTACACAGATTTCCCTTATGGATTTCTAATTGGAAGAAAAATATGAGGATACAGCATTGTAAGAAAAGCCAAGAGTGGGACATGGTAATGAAATGCAGTGGCCCTTCTGCAAGGGAGTTTTATCCTCTGCAGTTTGGGAGACAGTCAGAGACTCAAGTCTTGTGTTACCTGGCTGTCCCCTCATGTCTTCATCTAAGCATCCACAGCTCGCATACTGATGCTCAGAGGGAGAGATCCCAGGAAAAATGGATTGGAAAAGTAGTCCCATTTATTGTAAAGAGACTTCACAGTGTGGAGTGGTGCATACAGGATATTTCTCCAAACAGTAGGCAGCGTGTGTATTTTTGGCATTGCATTATAAATAGGGCTTGTGCTTATAGTGACATAGAAAAAAAAAACACTTTTAAGAGGATTTATAGGGGCGCCTGGGTGGCTCAGTTGGTTAAGCAACTGCCTTCAGCTTGGGTCATGATCCCAGAGACCCGGAATCAAGCCCCACATCGGGCTCCCTGCTCAGTGGGAAGCCTGCTTCTCCCTCTCTCACTCCCCTTGCTTGTGTTCCCTCTCTCGCTGTGTTTCTCTCTGTCAAATAAATAAAAAAATCTTAAAAAAAAAAAAGAGGATTTATATTCAGCTCTACCATTTTATAATATTTAAGGCTTCAGTGTTTTCATGGATGATGCTAATCTATTAGAATGTTTTATTAGCTATGTAAGTCTCAGGCTTTAGTACATGTAAGGATATGTGGTAGGGGGAAGGTCTGAGAATGTTTTCGACAAATCCCCCACATCTTTATAGGGAGTATTACAGTATTACACTGAGGTTAATGAATTTCTCTATTTTCTCTTTCTAATTTTTTTTACACTTTTTTTTTGGTAATTGCCAGAAACTGGATTTTTGTGCCTGTGTTCAGCTCATATGACAGTCTTTGTTCTTTCAGGATAAGAAAGGTCTCTTTCTTCTCCTTCAGTCTTCAATGAAGTCACTTCAATGAAGTCTGACATTTTCTATCTTGAAATTGTTGACTTTTATTTTATATATACTCTATCAGTTTTCAATGGACAGGCTAAAAGTTAGGCAATTGAGGGATTTTTGTTTTTCTTTGTTTTTGTAACCTATAGAATTGAACTTATTTCAAATTCTTGACCGGTAAGACCCTATGTGTTAGTTTCACACACTGTATAGTATGGCTTTCTGTTGAATCAGCTTAATCTTTTCAGAAGAGCCTTATGAATCTAACTATGTTAAGAAAGGGTTTCAAACTTCACAATAAGCTTTTGGGATCTGGAAAACTTGAATTTCTTCCCTACTGTGGTGTGAAGCCATTCTGCATGACTCTTGGGGAGATGCAATTGCCAGCAAACAGCAAGTAAAACCCCTATATCCTGGGAAAGATCAATGGGCAGTGCATTTGATCGCAGAAGAGCAGAAATGAGTTTCAGGAGGGATGCTAAGGGCCAGATGGCCCTGCAGAGGTCTGCCAAGATTTCAGAGGCCACAGCACAGTCAAGCCAGCGAATGGACTACACTCTGCCTCTTACACAGACAGCATTAGAGCAAGGAATCCTGGCTATTTAGTACAAATGTGTCCAAATTTAGAAAAAAAGTGGGACTTTATTTAGCGGCTGCTTCCTAATAGTGGTTGGATTTTGTGATCTTTGGTATGGCTGCCTTTTGAGCTTGGCTCAATTGCTTATTGATTGCACGGCTTCTATTTGGATGGTATTTGATTCTCACTGACTACCCTCTTTCCCTTACATAACTACTTACTGAGTGACTGAGAAATCCTGGGCACTGTGTTAGAGCTGGATATATGTAATGAATAACATGGGTATGACTTCTGCCCTCATGGACCTTGTGGCCTAATGGGGAAGACAGAAAATGGAACAGCTAGTTACAATAATGCATAATGAGGGGTATGAAAGAGAAAGTATAGAGTCCTATAGGTACACATGGCAGGAGAACCTAATATAATCGAGAGGTCTGAGAAGGTCTTCCTAGGAAGGATATGTAGGCTGAAACTTGAAGGATAAGTAGGAGTTTGCTAGTAAAATAAGTAAATATGCCAGATGGAGAGGATAGTGTGTATAAAGTTGTGAAATTGAGAAATATTTTGGCATAGTTGACTAACGGGCAACTAAAGTGGAAGGAAGGCAAAAAGAGAGGGTTTGGAGGGTGTCTAGCTCTTTGTTTCCCTTCCTGTACCTTAGGGTAGGAGGCAGGCATGATGGAGGTGGGGAGAGGGTTGTGGTGGACACAGCAATTCAAATTTTGACAGGAGGAAGTCTTCATAGGAAGTGGGAAGTATGTCTCCAGAAATGCATTGTGGAAACAGGAATTGACCACAAAGGCCGAGGACTAGAGGTTAGATTAGGGTTAAATGATCTATATACCATGGCTGGAAGCAGTTTGAGAATCAGTAGAATTTGGAATTAGCTGAGATAACTGAGGAGGTATGTGTAGAGAAAGGAGAGAAGACTTAAAAAGAACCCTAACGGACATAGACATTTAGTAAAGACAGAGGGAGAGCTGCAAAGATTGAGGAGAGGCCAGAAGGAGAGGAGAAGAACTAGCGAACTGTGATACCACAGAGATGACACCAAGAGTCCTTTCAGGCTGGAACTTTCCTCAGGTCACAAAATTTAACAGAGTGCCAGAAAACCCTGTAATTAGGCAAACAATATTTTAACATATTATTTTGAAAACCCAAGTTAAAGCAAAAATTCATGATGAGCAAAATACCAAATTTCTTTTTTAATATTTTATTTATTTGACAGAGAGAAACACAGCCAGAGAGGGAACACAAGCATGGGGAGAGAGAGGGAGAAGCAGGCTTCCCGCTGAGCAGGGAGCCCGATGTGGGACTTGATCCCGGGTCTCCGGGATCATGACCTGAGCCAAAGGCAGTGGCTTAACCAACTGAGCCACCCAGGCGCCCCGAAAAGGTTCTGTTTTTGTTTTTAAAGATTTTATTTATTATTTGATAGAGAGAAACACAGCTAGAGAGGGAACACAAGCAGAGGGACTGAGAGAGGGAGCAGGCTTCCCACCGAGCAGGGAGCCTGATGTGGGGCTTGACCCCGGGTCTCTGGGATCATGACCTGGGCTGAAAGCAGTCGCTTAACCAACTGAGACACCCAGGCGCTCTGTAAATACCAAATTTCTTAAAAAAGACAAGCTCAGAATTGGGGCCCCTGGGTGGCTCAGTTGGTTAAGCATCTCAGAGTCCTAGGATGGAGCCCTATGTGGGGCTCTTTGCTCAGCAGGGAGTCTACTTATCCCTCTCCCTCTGCCCTCCCCATCAGCTAGACCCCTACCCTCCTTATGTTCTCTCTTTTTCTTACTCTCTCTTGAATAAATAAATAAAATCTTAAAAAAAAAAACTGTTAAGAAAAAAAAAGACAAGATCAGGATTACTGAATTTTCTTTTGTCTCAGGCTTCAATAAGCCTCAGGACACTATTATAATATTCGATTTAGCAATCTTTTATATGTAGAAGTTAGATATTTTATTCATATAAAAAGAGAGTGTGATAAATTGTGTTAACTATGGCTGAGAAGTCAGTCAAGAAATGGATTGAAGTGAATCCATTTGGATTTAGGGACCAGCTTTTGGATCTTTTCTCTGTGTTGCTTTAGTAAATCATAATAGAGGTTATCTTATTGTCTCTGCAAGCACCTCCTAAAAAGCTAAGTCTTTTTATGAATCAGGAGATTGTATAAAACATTAACATATATTTTTTTCTTTAAAAATGTTTTATTATTGTAAAATACATGTAGCATAAAATTTAGCACCCTAACCATTCTGAGTGTACAGCTCAGTAATAGTCTAAGTACCTCCATGGTGCTGTGTGGACATGGCCACCATCTATCTTTTCATCTTGCAAAACTAAAACTATATACCTATTAAAAGCCTTTTTTGACTTAAAGTTTATTTTGTCTGGTTTAGTATAGTCACTCCTGCTCCCTTGGTTACTATCTGCATCAAATGTCTTTTTCCATCCTTTTACTTTCAACCTGTTAGTGTCTTTGGATCTAAAGACACTCTATAAAGTCATAGAAAACCTACAGTTGAATCGTGTGTGTGTGTGTGTGTGTGTGTGTGTGATCCATTTTGCTAATCTCTGTCTTTTGATTGGATAGTTTAGTCTATTTACATTTAAAGTAATTACTGATAAGGAGGGACTTCGGTCACTTTGCTATTTGTTTTCTATATGCCTTATAGTTTTTTTTGTCTCTCATTTCCTGTGTTAACAGAGGCAATTGAGTGATAGGAAGCACAACTTTATAGTCCAAGCCTTCCCCTGGAAGTTGCAAACCTTTAATAGTCTCCAGAGTTCCCAACTAGTCCCATCAGACAGATTCTACCAGTGTAATTGTTGTCTGGGTGGGGAGACAGATTCCTGGTACTTTCTACAATAGCCTCTTCTCAGGATACTCTTTCCTCAACTATACATTTTTAATCTCAAGGTATCTTTCTGGTGAACTTTAAGGTGAAGGGAAATAATTCCTTATTTTAATGAATTCATTTTTGTAAGTTCTCTGGATGGATCCTTGTTCTTACCCAAATCCATGGAGCAGACATATCTGAGGGTCAGAAATACAGGCTGGGGAGCAAGGTAACTAGATACTATCGCCAAGAATGTCCATGTTTACCCCGAGAGAGAGGTGAGTTTTAAAGTCATCTTTAAAACAAAACAAAAACAAAGTTTGGGAGGCACTAGACTCTTTTTTTAATTTTTATTTTTTTGGCACGAGACTGTTTTTAAATAATTTGCTTCTTAACAAGTCCTTTAGTTTGAAGTACTATGCATAGATCAGTGCTATAGACAATACGATCCCCAGATCCCTCCCTAATAAAGATATTTAGCTACAGTCCTTCTAAGCGCTCTGTTGCTTATTACTTAGATCATACCTTTTGCCTTAGGCTCCAATAAGACTTACATTTTTTTCTTTTCTTTTTTTTTCGCTCAGATGCTATTTTTTATTTTAATTATGGTTGGGATACCTCAAAATATTAGAAGTAACTTGTCACTCTCAGCCACATGCCCAAAATATGGGAATCTCCAAGTTTTACCTCTTACTGTGTCAAAACCTTAATTACATTTATAAGGTAAAAAATTTTCATTTAGATCTCATAAACTTAACCTCTGGCCTTACGATGACCAGCTCTCGGGGTTTGGTTACAACTGTCCAGGTTTTAACCCTGAAATCCCATGTCTTGGCAAACCCCTTGTACTGAGCAAACCTGGGTGATTAGTCACCCTGTTTGACCTACAAATATGCCTGGATTGTTTTATTAAAGTCATTTAACCCTTCCAGGTCTATGAGTAACAGAAGACTCGGCTAATTTTACATGTTCATGTTCTTGCTGAATTTCTGAGGACTCTGTTCAAGGATATTGCACAGTCATGGACTTCTGGTGATTTGGAGTGAGGGGAGTTGAGAGATCCTGCTGCAACCATCTCATTTTACAGAGGAATAAAATCCCAATTGCACTGGAAAGTGTTGGCCATCTTCATTTTACTCTGGCTGCTATGGTACCAGATTTCTGCAGTGTCTTCAAACATCTCCTTTCCCACTAATTAAAAAGAAATGATTATGTTGGAACATCAGCTACAATAACAGGAAAAAGTAACATTCAGCTAGTTTTAAATTGTCCAATAATCTTTTTCTAATGCCTCTATTTGCGTCACAGGCATTTTAACTTCCCTCGTGTCTAAAGTTCAATTTCTCTCATGGATTACTCATATTATCTGAGTGTGAAAATAAATATGGTCAGGTTAATTAGGATCAATTTTAATAAGATCCCAAAGTAATTTTATACAATGCTTCCTGGAAAGAAAGAAATTAAGCTTGGTAACTGAAGTGATGGGATTTAAAATAGAAGCAGTGCAAGGGGCACCAAAGAATACAAACACAGAAAAAGGAGAAAGATACTGTGTATTATGTGTGTGATATATGGGCAGATTTTCTTTTCAGAATCACACAAAGGACCTTTGTTATTTTGCCTCCAAGGGAAGTCAGAGTCCAGTGGTTTTCAAACAAGCAGACTGGTCTTGTAGGCTTGTTGAAAATTCAAATACCTTGCTCCCATCCTTGGTCATTCTGATTCAGTAGCTCTGGAGTGGGACCTGGGGGTTTCTATTTTTAATAAACTTCAAAGTGGCTCAGATGCAACTGGTCTGGGAACCACTGAGTTAGGCTATTTGAAGAGGCTTTCCTATTTTTCACTTTGGGAAAAATATTTAATTGTCATTTCTCAGTCTTCACTTTTTGAAAGGACAGGTATGATTTTACTTCCTTTAAAGAGAGGGAAATTGAGGAAGTTAGAGTCACATTGTAATGGAAGAATATGAGAAAATGAGGATCTTTACACCCAAGTTTCACCTTAAAGAGGATATTAAGGTCCTACAATAAGACGTGCTATACAGGCAAGGGTGAATTCCTCCAGAGGGTGAGTGGGACTGGGCAAAGCAATCTGTATAATCTATATTTGACCATAATGAAGAGTCAGAGTAGGAGTGGCCCCTGGAAACTTCCCGAGTCCAGCGTTTTCCAACCCCAGTCTGACTTGTGCTGGAGAGATTGTCTAACCCTAATGGAGTGGAGAAGAAATGGCAGAAATCTCTCTTGTTTGCTATCCATGATAGAAGTATCTCTTGTTAAGTCCATGTTTACAAGGCCATGTACACATACCCACATACACTGAAAAGTCCTCTGGGAAACTAACATGAAGGCCCAAGTTCTTAATTAGCAGAATAGATTCCCCAGCCCTGTCACTTAATGGTATAGCAGAAGATGTGCTTGGCAATTAATTGGATGAGCTGTAAAACTGGAATCCTGACCACTTGTGGTCATTAAAGATCCCAGGGTACTTTCCTTATGGCAGGTGGAGTCTTGGAATGATTCCAACCCTGGTAATTAAATTAGATTCTGCCCAGCTTCTGTTTACACTTTCAGTTAGACTCTGTTCCCTTTATATCTCTAATTGCAGTGAATTTGTACATTAATAGAGAACCACTGGATTCTTCAGATGACTACAAATGGTAACACTGTCTCCTAACTTATTGAGTAAGTTGGGTTAGTGGTCGACAGGTGTACTTTGTACAAAAGTAAATTGTTGGACTGGCATCTAAAGAGACCTGGTATCACCCCTGAAAAATCAAGCCTGTTAAACATTTCAGTATATAATTAAAAGTACAAGTTCTAATAATGCTTATAAATCACTTTTTTGATGATATATTTCTTTTATTATTTATTTATTTATTTATTTATTTATTTATTTATTTATTTATTTATTTAACAGAGAGAAACACAGCTAGAGAGGGAACACAAGCAGGGGGAGTGAGAGAGGGAGAAGCAGGCTTCCTGCCAAGCAGGGAGCTTGATGTGGGGCTTGATCCCGGGTCTCTGGGATCATGACCTGAACCAAAGGCAGTCGCTTAACCAACTGAGCCACCCAGGCGCCCCGATGATATCTTTCTATAAAGAAGATAATTAATAGGCATGCTTATTAGCAGACTGGATCTATGTTTAATAAAAAAACCAAAATATAAAAAGGCTGATCTTAGTTATTAGACTAGGGATAAGGATAAGAACAGTGAAGCACACTGGGAACCAATATAATGGCTTGAAATTTGTTCATGCAGAAGTTTACTTCATGTTCTTCATTAAAAAAAAATTATCTGCGGGGTTATTATTATTTGGTAGTTTTCTTCTGGGAATTAAAATTCTCTCAGAAGTATTTTTAAAGATATGAATGAAATATTATTATCTTATTGTAGATAATAACTTTCCATTTGAAAAGTATTAACCCACACTATGTTAATAGACCAAAAAGGGAGTGCCTGGGTGGCTCAGTGGGTTAAGCCTCTGCCTTTGGCTCAGGTCATGATCTCAGGGTCCTGGGATCGAGGCCCATATCTGGCTCTCTGCTCAGCAGGGAGCCTGCTTCCTCCTCTCTTTCTGCCTCTCTGCCTGCCTGTGATCTCTCTCTCTATCAAATAAATAAACAAAATCTTAAAAAAAAAAAAAAAGACCCAAAAGCCTTTTATTTGGTATGCAGATTAACTGATACACATTCAGGGCAGTAAAACGTACTCCCCTGTTTCTATGGTTTGTCAATATGTTTGAGACTAAGTTCTCATTTGAAGATTGTTTTAGTCCGCTTTTGTTTCTGTTTCAAATAACACGGCTCAGAATTTCCTACCTTTAACACAAAATGGATCAACACGCATATCCACACACTCCCCTTGCCCCACCTGGTGCTTAAAACTTGGGAATTTATGATTTTCTATGCATCTGTTCTCTAACCCAGAATAAATATTGTTTTACTTCAGTTGGGTAAAAGAGGGAAAAATATTGAAATCAGAAAGTAGATACCAGCTGGTTTTCATTGTAAAAAAACCTGCTTTTATTACCTGAGTTAATGTTGGGAAGAATTTTTTTGAAAGTGCACTTAAGAGTGCTGGTAAAAATATTTTAGGTATAAATAAAAATTCTGTAATGAAAAGAAGTGGAATTCAAAAAATTCTCAGCAACATAGATGGCTTGTAAAGGAATGTCTTATGCTTGGAAAAAAAAGCTAGGTAAGGATTGATTGTTTATTTAAATGGTAAAAAATTTAAAAGCCTAATGAGAGGTAAAAAGGGAAAAATGGTGCATCAGATTGTGTTATTTCTTATAGCTGTTTAAAATGACTTAATAGAATTTTGGTACAACTGGCTGATTGCTCCTTTTCCTCTAGAGACTTTTCTAAACTGAAAGTAATAATGCCTCTTCACACTCTGAAGTGTCAAAGAGAATGGGGTAGTGGCCATTCTCTAATGGGAGAATTCCCACATTACTAATGTGGCAGAGGGATCTACCCTTCCAAGGATGAACTGCTAGACCTTCCAAGACAGAAGGGGTCTGATGTAGTAATTCTATTGTAGTTCAAAATAATTTCTCATTTCTATTATTATTTTTTCTTTGATAATGCAAAATTCTCAAGTTTATTTCTTAACTTCCAAACATATTTTCTGGTTGTCTTTTTGTTATTGATTTCTACCTTAATTGTTTTTGGAAAGTGTATTCTCTATTTCTATTCCTTTAGTGGTTTTCCTAGAAATTACAACGTGAACATTTAATTAATCAAAGCCTAAATGTAATCAATACCTGTATTCTCTTTTTAGACAATAAAGGTCCCTAGGACATCTTAACCTCATATACATCATTCCTGTTTGGACAGGTAATATTGTTGTCATGAGGTGATATCATTGTCCCTGAGTAACTCAAAGGATATTACTATTGTTATTTTAGAAAGACAATTTTTTTTAAAATTTATCTATGTACTTACCACTTCATTTTGCTCTTTATTTCTTTTGCCTTCTTTAGGATTCTATTTAGAAGTACTTTCCTTGTGCCCCAAGTACACTCTTTAGAATTTCCTTTACTGAAGATTTATTTGTGGTGAAGTGTCTCTGTTTTTGTTTTTCCTAAAATATCTTTATTATGCCTTTATTCTTGAACAATTACTAGCTGTAGAATTCTAGTTGGCAAATACTCTCTTTTAGCACTTTAAAGATATAATCTCACTATCTTCTGGCTTCCAATGTTGCCGTTGAGAAGCTAACAGCCTGTTCCTTATTTTTAGTTAATTTCCTTCTTATCTCTGGACACTTTTATGATTTTTTTTTTAAGATTTTATTTATTTATTTGACAGAGAGAAATACAGCCAGAGAGGGAACACAAGCAAGGGGAGTGAGAGAGGGAGAAGCAGGCCTCCTGCCGAGCAGGGAGCCCGATGTGGGGCTCGATTCCGGGTCTCCGGGATCATGACCTGAGCTGAAGGCAGTCGCTTAACCAACTGAGCCACCCAGGCGCCCCCACTTTTATGATTTTTAAAAATTTATTGTTTTCTTTGCAGTGCTGCTCTTTCTGTTTGATTTTCTCTTTATTTATCCTGTTTGCCATCTCCAGCGTTTTGCTCTGCTTCTCTTAGGCAGCAGGAAATACCAGCCTGGGCTCACCTCAGCTATGTTCATGTCTCCGGGTTCCTTGATCCACCCTGGGGGTAATGCTCTCTTATTTTAAGAAGTTGTAGTCCTTTGGAATCTGAACTTACTGAAGAGAGATTATCCTATTAAAATCTCCACAATATGTGTGCCCAGGCCTTTGTTTTATTCTCTTGGGTTGTCAAACGCCAATAGAGCAATACTGTCTCTATGTTGGCTTATCTCTTGTCTCTGCTTTCCTTTCAGTTTTGGTCTGGTACTTGCTTACTATCTTGTGGTTGCTTTGATGCTTTAAAGAAGACTGAACAAATATTTGATCTGGCAATTTAAGTCATTTTCACTGGGAGGGTGGTCTAAATTAAATTTTCTGCCATTGTTGGAAACCAGGAAGATTTCAACAGAATTCTGGAATCAGTAAGTAGGTGGAATAGAGATCATTGCTATAGCTATATGGTATAATGGTAAATTTACCATTGAATGTTTTCAGAAGAGGACATAGAATTATAGAAATTTGATTTGTGCCCACAGAACTTTGTAAAGGCTTCAGGTTCAGAGATGCTAGATAAAGAGGAGAGTGGGTGTAAGTTTGTAAGACCTTAAAAGGACTGATTGCATAACACTAGTGGGAAGTGACTTCTCATACTCCCTCATTAGAACTTTCTTCCCAAAGAAATTGAACTTTCCTGGGCATCTGGGTGGCTCAGTTGGTTAAGTATTTGCCTTTGGCTCAGGTCATGATCTCAGGGTCCTGGGATCAATCCCTGCATCAAGCTCAGTGGGAAGTCTGCTTCTTCCCCTGTGTACTTTCTCTCTCTCAAATAAGTAAATAAATAATCTTAAAAATGAAAACAGGGGGGCGCCTGGGTGGCTCAGTTGGTTGGGCAGCTGCCTTCGGCTTGGGTCATGATCCCGGAGACCCGGGATCGAGTCCCACATCGGGCTCCCTGCTCGGCAGGAAGCCTGCTTCTCCCTCTCTCACACTCCCCCTGCTTGTGTTCCCTCTCTGACTGTGTTTCTCTCTGTCAAATAAATAAAATCTTAAAAAAAAAAAATGAAAACAGGGCACCTGGGTGCCTCAATGGATTAAGCCTCTGCCTTTGGCTCAGCTCATGATCTCAGGGTCCTGGGATGGAGGCCTGCATCAGGCTCTCTGCTCAGTGGGAAGCCTGCTTCCTCCTCTCTCTGCCTGCCTCTCTGCCTACTTGTGATCTCTCTCTCTGTCAGATAAATAAATAAAATCTTTTTAAAGAAATGGAAACAAAAAAGAAAAAAAAAGAAATTGAACTTTCCTGAATCCCTACACACTGGCCATAGAGTTTCCCTGGTTGATTGCCATGGACATGTTCTTGCCTACCCACCACAAAAAGGGTAATCCAATTGTTAAAACAATTACTCTATACTCTATAAAGAACATCCAGCCACTTTTTTCAGAGGTATGTGCCTCTTGCCAATATGAAGAGTAACCAAGGAACAGCAAAAAAAATTGTAGAAAGTTTGCTTTGTGAAAAAAGAGACAGAAATAAACAAAGAGACAATGTAAATACAGAGAAACAGTGATATTGCAGATAACTTCAAAGGACAAACCAAATATAACGTCCCGCATCAGACTCCCTGCTCGGCATGAAGCCTGCTTCTCCCTCTCTCATTCCCCCTGCTTGTGTTCCCTCTCTGGCTGTGTTTCTCTCTGTCAAATAAATAAAATCTTAAAAAAAAAAAAGAATCAAATAAGTGTAAAAATGTGTTTTAATAAATAGGCATTTTGGAATAGTGTGAGATGGTATTCTTCCTCACTCTGTTCTGCTATGCTCTATCCACAAGGTAAATGGTCTCATTTACTGCTCCAGGTGTTTTGTGTCAAATCATTATATGGCTCTAAAATTTGATATAACATTTGGATATTTCTGACCGAGGTGGTCAGAAGTGATATTAAAATTTTGCCAATTTTTTTTAAATTTATTTTTTATTTTTGATTTTTTTAAAAAATTTTGCCAATTTTTATGGTGGCGCCTGGGTGGCTAGGTTGGTTAAGCGACTGCCTTCAGCTCAGGTCATGATCCCGGAGACCCGGGGTCCAGCCCCAAATTGGGCTCCCTGCTCGGCGGGAAGCCTGCTTCTCCCTCTCTCACTCCCCCTGCTTGTATTCCCTCTCTGGCTGTGTTTCCTCTCTGTCAATAAATAAATAAAATCTTTAAAATAAATAAATAAAATCTTTAAAAAAAATTTTTTTTGCCAATTTTTGGTTGAGTTGATTGGGACAAATTGAGATGTTTCCACTCAGAGTATGTAATTTGCTGCTTTCTTTTGGCAGTCACTGAACTCTACGGTTTTAGGCCATTGTTGGCTCACTAGATTTTAATTAGGTAGTCAAGTCCCATATGTTTGTGTGCCCTGCTTTAATTTCACTAGTATGTTTATTCGTGTAGTTGTGGCATTTTAGTGCCCTGCTTTCCCGGAGGACGTACAGACAATCTGATAATTTGACATAGGATGTAACCAGTTCATCCAATGTCCTAAACCCACCCACAACGTCAAAACCTGTCTGGAGAGTGAGTACACTATACATTCTGTTCATTCTTCTTTTATCAGGTAAATTGCTTTTGTTTCTTTTTTCTCATTCTCATTTTTACACTACTCATTTTCATTACATCCCTTCAGTTTTGGGATTACTGCACTGGCCTCCTAACTTGTCTTTCTGCCTTCAAACCTCAGTGTTCAGTCCATCTTGGATAACAACACTAAAGTAATTTTCCAAAAGTGCCACTTTAATGTTTCTCCCCTGCTCAAATACCTTCAGTGTTTTTGTTTTCTAAGATAAGTTCATACCTACTAACTCAGCCAGTCATCTCCAAAGCAAGGTGGGTGAGCCAGGGGATGGGAAAGATGTTGGAAGAAGGTAGTAGAACCCTTGAGTCCCTATACTGTATAAACAATTATATATAGTTTTAGGTAAAAAAGAAAATAAATTAACCTTTTCTAATGTCTCATATACAGATTGATGCAGGAACTGCCTTTCAACTGCATTTCACCTCATCATACCACTCATGACACCTGAGATATCTTGAAGTAATTAAGTTTCAAAGTAGAGTGTAGCAGTGGTTCCCTCATGTTTTGGGTTAACTTCTAGCATATTCTGATGTTCTTCTATTTAGATGCATCTAGATATGATTAATTGATTGTTAGGTTTCGTGAACAGGTAAGCAACTTAAAAAGATTGCAGGAAAGAAATCAGATTGAAGACAATAGTAACTGTAAGAGAACAACTAAAAAGGTCAAATTGTTACTTCTGGTCTTATTATCAATGCTTTGTAAGGCATATTATTATTATTATTATTAACATATATTGTATTATTTCTTTCATGGGTACAGGTCTGTGATTCATCAGTAGTACACAACACACAGCGCTCACCACAATACATATTCTCCCCAGTGCCCATCACCCAGTTACCCCTGCTAGTTATCCCTCCCACCCTCCTCCACTCTAGTAACCCACAGTTTGTTTCCTGACATTAAGAGTCCCTTATGGTTTGTCTCCCTCTCTAGTTTCTTCGTTTCATTTTTTTCTTCTCTGTAAGCCATTTTATACAGGAAAAATAGTGCAACTAATCAGATCTGACAAAAATTTGATCAAAAAGATTCAAAATTACTGAAATGACAGTTTGAAATAGGAATTCATGTCCTTGGGCTGCCTGGGTGGCTCAGTTGTTAAATATCTGCCTTCAGCTCGGGTCATGATCTTGGAGTCCCAGGATCAAGCCCCACATCGGGCTCCCTGC
>PITA01024407.1:0-26324 GCA_004023965.1 Spilogale gracilis
TTTTTTTTTTTTTAAGATTTTATTTATTTGACAGAGAGAAACACAGCCAGAGAGGGAACACAAGCAGGAGGAGTGAGAGAGGGAGAAGCAGGCTTCCTGCTGAGCAGGGAGCCCGATGTGGGACTCGATCCCGGGTCTCCGGGATCATGACCTGAGCCGAAGGCAGTTGCTTAACCAACTGAGCCACCCAGGCGCCCCTAAAAAACATTTTTTAATAACACAAATAGGGTTATCATGACAATTTACTAGAAATGAAAAATAGAAAGTCATTCATCTTATTCAGTCTATTGTTTTATTTCATAGTCCAAGTATTTATCCGTACAATTGCCCATCATTTCCTAGGTTCATTCTGATACTTTCTGTTGTTGTTGTTGTTGTTTGTTTGTTTGTTTGTTTGTTTGTTTTTGGCCTGGCATTTTAGTTCTCTTTTGCAGTGTGGCTTTGAGAATTTTCATTTTTGCATAGTTGTGAGGGAAAGAGGATTGTGCTGGGTACATCCTCATTTACTTAACCATTTTACTATTTTTTTGTACACTTGTTAGAATTTTAGGATTTGAATTCATTGTACATTTGAACTTTTCCTTCTATTAGATTTTTTCCCCAGAGGAAATTCCTTAGGTTTATCTTCTGGGACCAAGAAATTGTGAACTTTTTAATAGCTCTTGAAATACACTCCTAAATGCATTCCAAAAATGTTGAGTCAGTTTATATTTATGTCTACACTTTAGGAGTAAACCATTTTCACCTTAACCTTTAAACCAACTGATACTGGGCACATGTATTTTAAAATCAAAATAAACAGGTTTGCAGATACAAAATGTTTTATGTTATAAATATGTATACAGATATATTGGTATATATGTGTGTATGTGTATATATCTATGTACAGAGACATATATGTGTATGTGTGCCATTAATATAGATATGAGTTTTTGTTTTTTTGAGTATGGGTTTTCTTTTTCTATAAAATCCTCTGGGAAGGTGATGAGTTTGAAACAGTTATTATACTAGATAGATAATTTACAAAGGTAGTTCTCACAGTCCTAGAATATAGGTGTGATTGCTTCCATTTTACAAATGGTAAATTGAGACTCAGAGAAGTTAACTAAATCTTAAAGGTCACACAGCTGGGAAATAGGTGAGCCAGTTTAAACACAGTAGTCTAGCTCTAGAGCATGGTGAACCCTTGTGCTCTACTAGCAAGTTCCCAAGAAAAGCCCCATGGTATAAGGAAAGGTATTTGTTATTGATCCCTAATGGTTTAGGGGTTTTGGTTCTTGGAATGGCTTGTGTGTTGGGAGAGCAAGGGAGATTATCATGGGCTTTTACTGCTGTAGTTGGCTCTGTGGCAGGAACTGGTTCACAGAGCTGTTTTGTGACCGGTCCCTGAGGAACTAGAGGAAGTTAGAAGAAATGTTAGGATGGCATAATAATAGACTCCGTTTACTGATTTCTAAGTGCTCCTTTGTCTCCTAGCAACCCTAAGAAGGCATACAACCTGAGCCCTAAGCACTAGTACCCAGGTGCTGCTCTGGCTGTAGAACACCAGCTGCTTTGGACTGTGGTCTTGGGCTGCATGGTAGCCGCACTCTGGGGCAGGTCATGTAGTGGGCTGGCTATTGGTACTGTGTACCTGTTCCAGCAGGAATCCAGCCCCTGTGCTGCTCAGTTTGACCATCAGATTGAAGGTGGCCCGTGGAAGCTAGGTCTTCCCTGATTTAGAGGTGATAGATATCACTGAAGAAAGTAGATCTAAAGGCAGAAATAAACCAGGAATGGTGGGATTGGATTGTCCATAGAATTAATAATCAAAAACCTGGGCTTTGGAGGAGGTAAACTTTGGTACCAATCTCTGTCTTTGCCTCTGATTCATTTGTTAAATGGGAATGATAATGATAATGATGTGCTTTTCACAGGATAGAAGTAAATGAGTCAAATGATAATGGTGGGCTCCTACCACTTTTAAAACTACGTAAAACCAAGGCTAGTGGAGATTTTGAGGAAGACATGTACTCTCGCAGTCGAGCAACCCAAGCTGGAAGGTTGGGGGAGTGAAATGGTGAATTTCAAAAGACCCAGGATGCTATCATGGCCTTGAGGCAGGAGCAGATTGTTCACAAAATCTGTGGTTCTATAATACATGAGGGCTGTCTAGAGGTGGTCTCTAGAACAGAAGACCTTCAGTTTTTCTATTAATGTTTCATCCTTATGTAGGAACTCAAGTCATGTGTCACTCTGAAGGATCTAGAGCCACTAGAATTCAGGATACAGGGTTTGGTTATGAAAGGGCTAGAAGTAGACACTGTGGCATATTTGGGGTTCACATGCTTTGGGATGCCCAGTGAGGGCATGTTGGCGAAAACACCCCAGGAGAAGTCCTAAGTTCAAGGCTGAGTCTGGATGGGTGCGGAAGTTAGCAAGGAATTACTGCTCTGAGGATCTGGGTTGTTGGGTTTGCTTGCAGATGAGATCAGTGGCCTCATCTGACTTAATCTGGTGTAAGAAGTTTCATGGCAGTTAGAGATTTGAGCAAATGATTTTGCCTTCTGGATAATTAGATAATTCTGAGATCCAACCATGAGCAACTAATCTTGTATGAGTTGCTCAAGACTGGGGTAGTAGATAAAGAATATCAAGGAATTTTGACTTTTCTTACATGCAGCTTTAAGAACTGACAGCTCCTTTTTGTCACATAGTAATTGTATTCTGCCATTTGTGTGTGGGGGGGGGTTTTTTTTTTTTTTTTTTTTAAGATTTATCTGTTTCAGAGAGAGAGAGTATGTGTGTGCATTCATGGGAGAAGAAGGGGCAGGCAGAGGGAGAGGGAAAAGGAAAGAGAGGCAGCGAAGCCGACCCCTCCCTCCCTGAGCTCCCAGCTGACCAGAGAGCATGACCTGAGCTGAAAACCCGGAATTGGAGGCTTAACCAACTGAGCCACCCAGGCGCCCTGCCATGTTTTATTTTTTGAAAATCTGTGTATGTGGAATATTAAACTCAAAGGAGACCAGTGACATAAGCAGCATGCTTCAGATTGAAGTGAGAGACCACTTTTGAGAGAAATTCGGTATTTTGTCTTGGAAAGGGATGTTTCAGCAAGTCTGGCAGTTCTGTCTGCCCAGAGTGCTCTTTCTTTCAGTGGTTGGCTTATAATTATCCTTTAGAACTCTGCTGAAATCTTTCTTCCTCAGGGAAGCCTTCCCTGACATCCAAATTACTTTCAGCTCTTGATTTCCTCCCCTCTTTTTTCTCATTTGTCCCAATTTATAATCTTGTGTTCATTTCACATCTGTCTGTCTCTGTAAGCTACTACCAGGTTCATGAAGTCATGGAACTTAGCTTCCTTGGTCAGCACTGCCTGCCCACCTCGCGGCCGAGAACCTAGCGCATATGAGGCTAGAGTGATGATGAAAAACAAGATATTAAAGAAAAACATAATTCCATTCACCCAGATTCAAAGGTTCCAGTAGTCTCTTATTTTCTGCCTTGCTCCCGAGATTGATTCCTTAAGGGAAGGGACAGGATGTTTATTGATTTGGAACATAAACTTTGGTGACTAGAGCCTGAGCCACCTGCCCCGCAATGGTTTATTTCTGTGGCTATTTAGAATATCTGTGACTCGACTAGGCACTGGGAGTGTATGTGCATAAATGTTTTCGAAGGAAGAAAAGTCTTTATTAAATTTGCTATCAAACTCCTGCTAAATTAAATGTGAAATCTGGTACATTAATTTTGGTTACATATTTGCCTGTAATTATTTTCAATGCATATCTCTTTTCTCTTTTTTTGGATTCAGGAATTTTGAATTTCTTCCCCAAATGGCACTAGCCATCAGATGGTTGCTGTGGAGCTTAAAGTTCCAGGTTTCCTGTATCTTTCTCCTTCTCTAGATTGGAATCTCCTTAATAGTTGGGTCAGGGCTTAGCATCCCCGTACCTCTGACTCTTGACCTACAGAAACCATAACAGGTGCTCAAAGAAATACCTGTTGAGCAGAACTATCCCCACTTATCCTTCCAAACTCATCTCCTACCACTTCCCCAACATGCCCTACCTTCAGGTTCCCATTCCCTAAGCAGGCTTGTCCTTTCCCGCATTGATTTCTCTGCCTGTGATGCTCCTCACTCGGGCATTGGTGGCTCATTCTTCAAGACTCGTTTCAGTTACCAGCAGCTTAGCTGAAGCCTTTCCTGATTTCCTGGGCAAAAGTCACGATTCCCTTTTTAGGTTTTGAACTGCCTTTTTGAGCATAATACTTGAATCTATGGTGTAACATCTTGGGTTTAGCACTTGCTATGCAGTATTGAGAGTGTCTGCCTATGTGGTAACAATAGCAACCATTTATGGGTTTGTTCCAAGGCCTGAGCTAATATAGTGCCAGGGACTGAGCAGAGCTAATTCTCCTTTTGCAGGGTAAGATTAATTATTTGCCAAGGCTAAGTCAGCGAGAGGCAGAGATGAAACTGGAAACTCTTTTATAGGTACTGGGATTGCAGGAGTGAATAGAACATGGAGTTTCTTCCCTCATGGAGCTCCAACCATTCAAGAACAAGGATCAAATAGTAGTAAATACATGGTGGTTATTAAATGTCTAGTATGTACCTGGCACATGGAGGGCCTTATCTCTAAACATCATAACTACTCTACAAGTTAGGTGGTTGTATCTGCACTTCACAGAACAGGGGAATTCATGTGCTGAAGGTTAGTCACATAGCTCGTAAGAGCTGGTGCTAGGATTTGAAGGCTTTCCAACTTCACAGACCATAAAACACAACTGGGCCTTCACTGGTTTCCATATTCCAGTTGCCCAGCACAAAGTAGAGGGCACCGTAAAGCGTATTGGGTGAACAAATATCTGTAACCAGTGCCCCTTCCTTCACATCACAAAAAAATTAATGCTGCTTTTTTGTTAAAATATTTTTTGGTCTCAGCTGCGTTCTCATTACTATTTGGGGGTCTCAGGGTAGATGAAGTACTATCTTGGGCTAGCCGGTGTTGCCAAGTAACCAAGATAGCTAGAGCTAGAGCTGTAGAAAATCCTCAGTGACTATAAAGCGATAATAACTTAAATGATACGATTTATTCAAAATAAGACAAATATTAAGGGAGTGGAGCAAAATTCAGAAGTTGAACTATGTATAGACACTGACCATAGTGAAACTGAGGCACCCCCCCATAATACAATAAAAGTGACATAAAGACCCCATTTAAATTAACAGGAAGATGTTACCATCCATCCAGATAAATTAAACACTGTTATAATATGGAAAGAATGTTGAATTGTCTAGTAGGAGGCCTACATCCCAGTTTTGATAGTTACAGTGGTATAAATTTAAAGTAATTTTTTTTCCTTTTTGAAATGGAGTTCATGAAAGAAATAGTATAATAATTAATTCACTAGGTTGTTGTGAAGATCAAATGAGAATATGACCTAATTTAATGCTTAACACGTACCTGAAATGATTCTGCATCTCATATTTTAAAAAAATGAAAACGTGAAGAAATAGAATTTAAAAAAAACTCTAAGTTAAAATGTAATAAAACAGTAAAAAAAAATGTAAGAAAGTAGTATATATATATATATTTTTTTTTTTATAAGATTTTATTTATTTGACAGAGAGAAACACAGCCAGAGAGGGAACACAAGCAGGGGGAGTGAGAGAGGGAGAAGCAGGCTTCCCGCAGAGCAGGGAGCCCGATGTGGGACTCGATCCCGGATCTCCGGGATCATGCCCTGAGCCGAAGGCAGTTGCTTAACCAACTGAGCCACCCAGGCGTCCCTAGAAAGTAGTATATATTTTTTAAAGATTTTATTTAGGGGCGCTGGGTGGCTCAGTTGGTTGAGCGACTGCCTTCGGCTCGGGTCATGATCCCAGAAACCTGGGATCGAGTCCCACATTGGGCTCCCTTCTCGGCAGGAAGCCTGCTTCTCCCTCTCTCACTCCCCTTGCTTGTGTTCCCTCTCTGGCTGTGTTTCTCTCTGTCAAATAAATAAAATCTTAAAAAAAATACATATATATATATATATTATATATATATATTATATATATATATAAAGACTTTATTTATTAGAGAGAGAGAGAGAGCAATGCGCATGTGGGGTAGGGGCAGAGAGAGAGAGAGAAGCAGGCTCCCCACCAAGCAAGGCGCCCAGCGTGGGGCTCGATCCTAGGACCCTGAGATCATGACCTGAGCTGAAGGCAGACGGCTAACCGACTGAACCACCCAGGTGCTCCAACTCTTATATCACGCACACCCCAAAAATGGAGTTCATGCAAAAGCTGGTGAAATCTAAGTAAGGTCTGTAGTCTAGTTAATTGCTAATTTTCTGGTTTCAGTAAAGTACTGCACTTTATATGGTATTACCACTGGGGAAGCTGGATGAGAGAGTCATGGGACCTCTTGCATTATATTTGTAATTTTTCATGAGTTTATAAATACTTGAAAATTAAAAAGATTACTTTTTAAAGCCATTAAGTATTTAAAGAGGGAGGCAACTAATTAAGTAAATTATGGTACATCTACTAACTGCAATATTTTTTAAATAATAGATTGATAAACATGAAATAAATAGCTATAGATTAAGTACAGGAGATGCATATGAAGAAATAAATGCAGTTTTATTTGGCTGATATTGTTAATATTTATGCAGCTTTTAAATATTATGCTGAGAAATGACCAATAGATTCATAAAGTTAAATTCATTTTGTTGAATGGTTATTTAATTTTTTAATTCTGACAATGATTATTATAAATTCTTCATTGAACTCCTGATTTTCTTCCAGTTCTGTCCACTTTGCCGTTTACTACCTAATGAGAATCCAGGCAGCTTTAGTGGCAGCTTAATAAGACATTTGCAAGTCAATCACACTTTGTTTTATGATGATTTCATAGTAAGTATATATTTTTTTACTTTTACATTATGTTTCTGTGTGTTGTGCATTAAGCTTACCTTCTTAATCCAAGTGAATAAAATTACAGCAGAAAACATATGTATAGAACTGAAGTTAAATATTAGCATTAAGTAGCAAATTATAAAAATATAATGTTTATAAACTTGATTATTGATATCGTCTGCCTTAGACAAAATTATTTTCTTGGTGATTGAGGTAATTAGTCATTGTGTAAGGTACTAGATTTCACTTTCAAATTACTTTAATTTCTATTCTAGTCCCCTCCCTATATATGGTTTTAATTTTTATGAAGTTGAAAACTTATGTAGCTGAGATGAGATGAAATCATATCAGTAATGAAATGGCTCAGAGTTTGTTCTGTGTCTGGTTTTTATTATTGTACATTGAATGGCTAATAACAGAGATGGCATTATCAGTGTAGTAAGACACACAGGCCTCATTTTTTATTTAAATTCCATGAGACACAAAACTCGTGTATACTGGATGTTTTTATTTATTTATTTGTTTGTTTGTTTGTTTGTTTGTTTATTTAATTTTTTAAAGATTTTATTTATTTGACAGAGAGAAACACAGCCAGAGAGGGAACATAAGCAGGGGGAGTGAGAGAGGGAGAAGCAGGCCTCCTGCCGAGCAGGGAGCCCGATGTGGGACTCGATCCCCGGTCTCCGGGATCATGACCTGAGCCGAAGGCAGTCGCCCAACTAACTGAGCCACCCAGGCGCCCATATACTGGACGTTTTTAAACTGAAAAAGTTGTATTATGAAAAATTACAAGCATACACAAAAACAGACAGAATAGTACCATGGACCCCTATATACCAGTAACTACCCATCAATAACTACTAACTATGGCCAATCTCATTATATTAGGCATTTTTTCTTTGTTTTATTGAGAAATAATTGACAAATGTAGCACTGTGTAAGTTTAAGGTATACAGTATAATGACTTGACGTACATAGTGTGACATGATCACCACAATAATTTTAGTTAAATCCATCATCTCCTGTAGATACCCCAAAAAATTTTTTTCTTTGTGATGAGAACTTTTATGATTTACTGTCTTACCAGCTTTGAGATACACCATACATTCTTGTTAATAGTCTTCATGTATTCAGTGTTAATTTAACTTATAAGGGGAAGTTTGTGCCTTTTGACCCCCTTCCTCCATTCCTCCTCCCCAGGGGGATCGGATGGAAAAAAAAGTTAGATGTAGTATGAATAGTTGTAACTTGTGACTGTATTTCCCATGATCAGGAATGAGAATAACAAGCAAAAAGTTAATACAGCCTTTGTTCTCTTTTGCTCCGTGTGTTGCCATGTGAGGGTGATGTGTTACCTCCTGAGTCCCTTTCAGCAAAGGGGTCTTGCCTATTATGGAAGGAGAATCCCTCATAGCCATGTTGTGAAGTAGTGTATTTTATTGTTACTGCTATCTAAATATGTGAAAGGTTAAGAGCTAAATTTAACTTTGCATATAATTTTCACATGATTTTTGGCTGCTGTTCTTTTTTGCAATTTCAAGATAGAATTTAATAATTGTTGCAGATTCTTCCTTGAAAATGTTCTCCCTGCTTTCTGATGTGTCCACTGTAGTTATCCAGATTCGACACAAGGAGCTTAGGTTCTGACCTGGGTTTGAGTAACAGTTTGTCTTGGTCCCAGCTCTGGGGCCATGGGCGAGGTATTTAAGCACTGAGCCTGTCTGTTCTTGTGTTAAGTGAAGGGAGTAAAAGCACTTTGTACCCAAAGCTGTTGTTGAGGATTAAATGTGAGAGTGCTCGTAAAGTGATTTGCACGGCTTGGGCAAGGATGTTAGGCCATCTGGAGCTGGGGAGAGGGTAAACGGGGGGTACTAGGACCTCTTGAAGAGTTGAGCAGGCTCCACAACACAGGCTCCAGCACTCAAATAATGTCTCTTCTGGGAACCTGCAACACATAGGGCTTCAACAGAGGCTGATTCTGGTCTATAGGTTCTCATTTTTTACAACCCATAGGGCTTCCTCTTTACTTTCACTCCGTGAGATGTTCTAAAAACCAGGCTGATTTCATATCTGCCCCAGCTATTCATACTCAGTCCATTCTTCTCAAGATTTCCCAAAGTATGATCCCGGACTGGTCAGGAAGAAGCGAGTTTGAGAGAGTACTTTCAACCACTCAAAATGATATTGGTTGTGGAAATGAGGTGAAAGCCATATTATTTGTTTTGACTTTTGATTTCCCTAGCTACCGAGTACTATACGGTGCACTTTATAGTATCTCATTTTATTCCTTACAGCAACTTCTGTGAAGTGAGTGTTGTGTCACTATTTTTCACTTAGCTCTGAAACCTCTGAAGCTCAAAGGTTAATAAATTGCCCAAGAAAAAGCCACGATTTAGTCCAGATCTTGTGCTCTTCTGGGCTTTATGACTTTCCTTTGGATTTTGTTGATTTGCCCTTACGCTTTTATATTTTAGAATGGATTTCCAATAGAGATTTTACTTTTTTTTTATTTATTGCAGAAGAGGAGATGGATTGCAGAAAATAGGGTTCTTAATAGTTTTTGTTTTATTTACAGAATATGCTGACTTCAGGTTTTAAAAGCCATTTTGGCCATCGGGAGGCAGGGAGAAAGAAAGTTTTGTGTTTAACATAGTTTTTAGAGATAGATACTCAGTAGTACTGCTGAGATTGGTGAATTCTAGAGGAATGTCTTGACTTTTCTGTATTACATGTTTATTTGGAACATAGCACCTTAACCATGATTTATAATGTTGACTAAAATTACTAATTTAAATTCCAAATCAAGACCGTTTTCCTATGAAAATAACAAGTTAATTGTTAGGCAGTAAAATTAAATAGAAAATGCACTAGCCCCCAAACAGAAGTCCTAGGGTTTATATAGTTCTGTGGAAACTTGGACTGGTCACTAAATTCAGGGCTCTACTTTCTTACCGAATGAGGCACTGCCTTGACCCTTATCCTCCAGTTGCTGAAAACTGTCATTTCTGATTATATGTTTCTAATTATTTTTCTTTATTGTAGGATTTTAATATAATTGAGGAAGCTCTCATCCGAAGGGTCTTAGACCGGTCACTTCTGGAATATGTGAATCACTCAAACACCACATAATTTTATTAAAAGGAAAGAAACAGAGACCGTATTTGCACCATTTGTTAATAAGATGCTGCTTGAACAATTGGAGGGGAATTGTCAATGTTCAATGGGCAAAAATACACAACACCATTATATCTTTGTCCATGTTTATTGTTATATGCGTTTTAAAACTGCTTTCATTTTGATGGCTTAAATCTGTTTTACATTCTGGACTTTTTTTAGACACTTAACAAAAAATAGTCTCCATCAGCCATTAATATATGGAAGAGAGCATAAGACAGGATATATGGGTGAAGGATCTTTATTTGCAAATTGGGAGATACCATGTGTAATGCTACATACTAACAACTACAGTCATGGTTGAGCAGGATAACTAATCTTTGTTCTATATAAAAAGATGGAGAGTGAACCAAGTGTAGACATTCAAGGAAATACGAAATCTGTTCTAGTGCTCATCCAGTTTCTAATAGAATAATATGAGTAGCCTTGTATTGGCATAGGAGAAGAAAATTTTGGAAGTCAACAAAGTCCACTTAACCAAATTGTAAAACATAATACTGTAACAAAATAAATTTTGTGTTAGGAACGTAATACTTAATACTTCGACTTTTTATAACTATGCACAATAAGAACTTAATATTATATTTTTCAAATATTTGTATCTTATTTAGAAATATTTCTATAATGTAGGCAATTTATTAAGAACCTTCAGCTGGTATTTATAGTAGAAGTGTTCACATCCGTAATTTTTAGTGGAAAACCCTAAGGGCTTTGATTTTTTTTTCACTTTTTTCCTTTAGAAAAATTACAAAATATAAATCCTGAAAACCAAACAAAATGTAGATTTTCACATCAGTCTAAGGAAACACTGTTTTAGAACTCCGACAGCCACTCTGGTTGTCCTGTGTGTGTCCAGTCACAGTTAGCGACCATCTTCCCATATCCCACACAAGTAACCACTACAGTGAGACCATTGTAATCACTTCCTTACATTTCTCTGTTATTACCCAAGTGTGTATCTGTACACACTGTATTTGAATCTTACCCATTTAAAATTGTTTTATTGGCTGCATCTTTTACATCTTTTTAATCTATAGGTACTTCTTTCTTTTCCTTAGAATTTACTGAAGTACTTGGTCTCGTGACCTATAGAGTTTTCCACAATCTGTATTTTGCTCGTTGTGTACTTGTGGTGCAATTCAGCACATTCCTCTTTGCTCTGGATATTGACACATGGATCCAGATTTTGAATAGACTCAGGTTCAGTCCTTTCTGGCAAGACTGTAGGTCATGGTGTGTTCTTTCATCAGAAGGCACACAGTGTCTGATTCTCTCTATTTGTGATGTCAACTGAAATTGATACACAATGCCTAGATCCATTCATTTATTGTGAGTTGGAGGATATTCTAATTATATCATTTCTCTTTCATTTATTAGTTGGAACATTTTTATAAAGAAATGTTTCCCCACATCTGCTATTTGGTTAATCACTGGTCAGGTTTGTACAAGAAAGGGAAAGTTAATATTTGTAGTTCCCTCTTGTTTACTGATTTTCAAGATAATTAATTTGTTTCCGATTACCTTCCAGAGATCACTTTTTTTTTCAGTATTATGAACTCATGGGTTCAGACATATTTGATAGGCTTCAACGCATCTCAAATATTACCTTATTGAAGTTCAAACTCTCCTATCTTTTGCCATTGCGAGCCTCACCAAGTTGCCTCGGCGTCATTTGGACACTACAGTGTCTGTATTAGCTTCCTTACTATCTCAGAAGCAAGATATTTCAGGCTCAACTTGTGTGTTTCCTGCCTCAGACCTAAGATAAAACACTTTGTGAGTTTATTGTGAAACTTCCAAATCAAATTGAGTACTGCAGTGTTTTTACTTAATCCTTTCTAATACAACTGTATTTTCATTTTCTATATCGAGAATCCTAGTTTTCAAAGACACAGGGCATAATAGAATTAGAATATCCCACAATTCTTCATTTCCTTTATTTACCTTACACATGCAGCAGCCTCAGAATAACAATGTTAATACAACCACCACCAATACGGTAACTGAAAAAAAATTTTTTCGTTTGCTCTTCCCATTCTCTATTTTTAGAAATCACACTATGTCAGCATTTCCAGAACATACTGGTCTAACAATACTATGCTCTCTCCCTTCTATCCCCTACTTAGTCTTAGTTCTTCGGTGCTTGCTACTAGTGGTTATCTGTTGGCTCTATTTTTCATATCTGGATTTTTAATGACGAATCCAGGATGTAGAATGACGTCTCTGTAGAGTGTAAGCAAGCAAAGAAAGGAAGCTATGAAGACTGCTGATAACAACTGAGGATAAAATATTTGGCCGTAGTTAACTTTTTATTTGTCATCATTTATGAACTTTGTTCCTTACACATAAATGTAACTATAATCACGGTGCCCCCAATTTTTTATAATAAATTATCCATTCCTGCTTTAAAGACTTGCTTAACATTCTGCCATCCACTGTGAGGTACTTAGAAAAATGTAAACCCAGATGAAATATAGAGGACCTTATTCCCTCCCTTTCAGATACTGGTTTCAAGCTTTTCACACTGCGGACGAGTAAGCACCAGATTTTTAGGTTCACAAGCTCCTGCAATTTGGATGGGTCGTCCAAGAAAGCAAAAACCGCAGAACAAGTGCAAGAAGAGCAGAATTTTTCAGTGATAATCAGACTGAAAATCTAGTCCCTAAAAAATAAAACAGTGTATTTCTGAGCATGAGTACTATCTAGAAAATAAATCTTCGTTAGTTCAGAGCCACACAAAAGGCATCTTTAAATCTGTAAAACTTGAAGAAACTTGAATTTTAAGTAAAGCTTTAAAAAGTCATCAACCACTGTTAACCTCAGTGCAGCAATTCTGCAGCCTGTCCCTCGATTCCTCTTAGGATAATTTTGCCACCTACAGGACAAATGAGGTGCTGGCCGCCTGAATTATTTTGCCTTCTGAAGTATTTTGAGTTTTAATATGGTGAAGTGCAAATACTCATTGTTTCACTGTGCCTTTAACCTTTTATAAAAAGGAATTTATAATTCATTGTTTTAAAAGTGAAAACCACAAACCAAACCATCATACTGTACACCTTAAACCTTATACACTGCTCTGTGTCAGATATTTCTCAATAAAGTTTGGGGTTGCAAAATGAAAACCAGTATTTGAACTGTTGACTACTAATAAAAATTTTCACTCATTGTCTTTATAGCACCTCAAGATGCATTTTTTTTCAGGGCCTCATAAAGGGAAAAAGTAATGCACATGTTACTCTTTAAAAGCTAAAATCTTCTAACCCAACAAAAACCTATGGAGATTTTCCTTCATGTACTTTAGTTTCTAAAATATAGGTTGAAAAATTGGATAGTGAATCTATGATAAACAGAGCTTCAGATCAGATCTCTCGCTAAGAGATCCTTTGTTGTTTCATTTCTTTTCCTGGTGCTAGGTATCTTTCATTTTGAAGTGAGCTTACTCTAGCTATCAAAGTTTATGATATCATCATTTGTACCTTTGAAGTTATTTTAAAAAGTCACCAAGAGATTCGTTCCTTTATTATTCACTTGCAACAACAAATACGTATAATCATCAGAATTTAAAATGTACAGTTCTTTCTGTAAATATGTACTATTGTTAGAAATAAAGAATGGCAGGACCATTGCTTTCATTAAAATATCCACTGTGTCTTTTCTTTTTTTAAAAGATTTATTTATTTATGTATTTGACAGAGATCACAAGTAGAGAGAGAGGAGGAAGCAGGTTCCCCGCTGAGCAGAGAGCCCCATGCGGACCTCGATCCCAGGATCCTGAGATCATGACCTGAGTGGAAGGCAGAGGCTTTAACCCACTGAGCCACCCAGGCGCCTACTATGCCTGTTCTTAAATATGGATCTTGATATTACAGACTTTTTTTTTTAAGATTTTATTTATTTGACAGAAACACAGCTAGAGAGGGAACACAAACAGGGGGAGTGAGAGAGAGAGAAGCAGGCTTCCTGCAGAGCTGGAAGCCCGATGTGGGGCTCGATCCTGGATCTCCAGGATCATGACCTGAACTAAAGGCAGCCGCACAACTAACTTGAGCCACCCAGGCGCCCAGAATCTTGATATTACAGACTTAGCTTTTTAAACTGTCATCATTTGGCAATATATATCAGGAACATATACCTTAATTTTACGCCAGGAGTCTCAAATGGGGGCGATTTTGCCTCCCCGGGGACATTTTCAATGTCCAGATACATATTTTGGTTGTCATAACAGGTGATTATTGGCAAGGAAGTGGGTAGAGGCCAGAGATGCTGCCCAACATCTAAGTGCGTAGGACAGCTCTCCACAGCAAAGAATTACCCTGTCAGTTGTACCAAGGTTTAGAAACTCAGATTTAGGCTAAGGTAATGCTGAGCATCATAGAGTTAGTTCTGGTTCTTTTTCCAAGGGACTTTATTGAAATTTAAAAGTTAAGTTGTAAATGGACACTCTTAAATCCTACAAATACATATGAAATTTTGGGTGGCAACAGCTATCATATGTACCCCAGATCAGAATATGTTCAAACATGTGAAAGCTTTTTGGATTTTTCACAAGAAGAGGTACAGGCCAGAACACAGATGTATTGACATGACTTCTGATAACTGTGTAAGGTCCAGTTTTGAAATCCAAGCCGCCATCCTGTTTACTCATAAAAACAGCTCCAGGTGTTACAGATGAATAGCCCCTGGAAAACAAAGGCGATCCAGGTTGGGGGGATAGGCCCAAACTAACCCCCTAATCTCCTGTCCTGGGAGTGTCCCGGGAGGTATTTGGATGCAAACTAAGAGTGGGCTACCCAACACCAGTGCTTGAGCTCAGATGACAGGCCTAGAAAGTGCAAATTAACCTAGGCAAGCCACGTGAGTGGGTTGACCCTAGTCAGCTTGTGATGGGGGTGGAGGGGGAATGCCTATAAAAGCTGGCCTGAGAAGTAGGGCGTGGTCTTTTTCTCCCCAGAGGGAAGAGACTCTGGCCCCAAGGCCAGTAAGATTCTGATGCTTGGTGTGAAATAAAGCTTTGCTTGACCTTCACTTTTGTATCAGCCTGGTTCCTTTGACCACAGATTCTATTAGACTGTTTACTGAAAGTAAAAGATAGAGGCAACCTAGAATGGGTTGAGAAGATTTATCTTTATCACCTAGATTATCTTTACTGAAGATAAGACAAAATATTGCAGAGGGACACCTTTGAGATCCTTGAAGCTAAGAAATACTTAAATTTCTACTTTATTACTGGAAGATCATCTTTTTTAATCACGGTCTCAGAGAAGGCCACACATGGGTCCTAATTAAGACTAATCATCCCTGGGGCGCCTGAGTGGCTCAGTTGGTTAAGCAACTGCCTTCGGCTCAGGTCATGATCCCGCAGACCCGGGATCGAGTCCCACATCAGGCCGCCTGCTTCTCCCTCTCTCACTCCCCCTGCTTGTGTTCCTTCTCTCGCTGTTTTCTGTCAAATAAATAAAATCTTAAAAAAAAAAAAAGGACTAATCATTCCTGCAAAGTAACCATATGAGAGCCCAGTGAAGGTGAGAGATTGGTCAAGATACATTAGCTCATGCTGTGATTTCAAACCACCCCAAACCCTGCACTCACCCAAAGTCTGCTGTGGATCTGGCTATTCTCCAGACAGCTGTTCTCCAGCCTCAGAATCCCAGATTGTTTTGATTTCATGGCATTTGTATATTACTTTGTGCTTCCGCAGCCATCCCTTTCCACAGTGGGTTGGAGAGTTGGCTACACAGGTCATTTCCACTTCTATTTCATTTGCCAAGGCAAGTCATGGCCAGATGTAATTTCAAGCCATTGGGGGAAATGCAATCTTCCTTAGGTAGAAGAGAACTGAATATTGGAATACAATAGTAATGCCGACCATGAAAGTAGAAAGTCAGGCAGAGGCCAGGAGGTCCACAGGGAAAAGGTATTACAAACGTGTGGGGGAGCGCCTGGCTGGCTCTCTGGGGAGAGCATGATCTCAGGGTCATGAGTTTGAGCCAAGAGAGACAAAAAGCCAAAAAGGGACTAGCTTTTTAGAAACATAAACTCATATTTGTTAGATTTTTCCAACACGAATAGAACGGAGACCGCGAAGGCAAACAGGGTCCAAAGAGTGAGCTTTATTGCAAGCACCCTCGGGCGAGGTTCTGTGACTCGGGAGAGGAGAGTCGGGGAAGTCGCACCTGGGTTGGGGAGTGTCGGGGTTTTTAAGCCTTATTGGTTCCAGGTCTGGATTCAGGTGGGTTTTTTCCCATATTAGGCAAGGGAACATCATGTCCCTAGGTGATTGGCTGGGGGTGGGGAAGGTCCAGGCGATGGTGGGTGGTCCCTGGCTGGAAAGTCACGTATGGGAAGTTTCGGTTTCCCAGCTGGGTTTCGATGTACTGGAGATGACGTGGTGGCCATGCTGCTTTGGAGGGAAGACCAGCCATCTTGACCCAGTCTGTGATGCCTGCCATTTTGGGTGCTCCTGTCTCTCAGCCAGCCCAACGATATTCATTTTGCCATTGTAATTTTTTGCTTAACTTTACTCAAAGTTTAGGATCATTTTACCAAATGAAAGATCTTTCAGTTTCTCAAATATAAAACAATATTTTGTCTTTTTTTTTTTTTAAGATTTTATTTATTTATTTGACAGAAACACAGCCAGAGAGGGAACCCAAGCAGGGGGAATGAGAGAAGGAGAAGCAGGCTTCCTGTCGAGCAGGGAGCCCCTTGTGGGGCTACATCCCAGGACTCCAGGATCATGACCTGGGCTGAAGGCAGACACTTGATGACTGAGCCACCCCAGCGCCCCAATAATTTTGTCTTTTGAGTCACTTTTTCCTTTTCATTAAAAGGAGTTAGGACTTTAGCATGAACTCTGGGAGATAACATTCAGCTATAATAATAAATATGCAATGAATGTAAATATATAGTTAACAATAAAGAAGCATTGTAAAGCACACATATATAAAGCATGCAAACATTACCGGTTATCAGAGATATTAACTTGAACACTATAGTGATACTATTTTTCTCTCTTAACACAATGTCTGGCATAGTATGATCTCTCAAATATTTTTTGAATCAGTCTACCAGCAAAATTTCTCAATTGATAGTTCTTCACACACGAAAGCTGTGGTGGATCTGGCACATTGTGATGATGTTAGTGGTGTAATTTATGCATTCCAAAGCAATTTGGTAGTGGTATCTTACCTCTTGACACAATAATTACACTTCTGGAAATATTTCCTGGAACTTCTTATCCAAAATGGAGCCTATATGCAGAATCATATTTATTGCACTGCCATTCACACTAACAAAAAAAGAGAGGACATAAATTGGAGTCTGATATTTTTTATTTTTATTATTTTTTTAAAGACCTCTTTTTTGTTTTTATTTCTGTTTTAAGTAATCTCTATGTCCAACGTGAGGTTTGAAGTCACAGCCCCAGAGATCAAGAGTCACATGCTCTCCTGACTGAGTCAGCCAGGTGCCCCGAAGCCAATAGTTTTTAAAATGTGGCCTTTTGGGGCACCTGGGTGGTTCAGAGGGTTAAGCCTCTGCCTTTGGCTCAGGTCATGATCTAAGGTTCCTGGGATCAAGCCCTGCATCAGGCTCTCTGTTCAGCGGAGAGCCTGCTTCCCCCTTTTTCTCTGCCTGCCTCTCTGCCTACCTGTGATCTCTCTCAGTCAAATAAATAAATAAAATCTTTAAAATGTGGCACTAACTACGTTAATACATCATTTGGTTTACTGTCAGGTCAGTCCGGGAAGAATTTTATATCTAAATTATAACATTTAAACTCTGTCAACTCTGGTTAGTTGTTTGTTTTTGTGTGTGTGTGTTTTAATATTTTATTTATGTATTTGACAAAGAGAAACACAGCCAGAGAGGGAACACAAGCAGAGAGTCTGAGAGAGGGAGAAGCAGGCTTCCCACCGAGCAGGACCTGAGCCAAAGGGAGTCACTTAACCAACTGAGCCACCCAGGTGCCCCAACTCTGGTTAGTTTTAATTTAACTCCCAGAGAGTTAAATTATTTCCAAGCTCTTAAGAAATATTTTATTATTCTAGTCCTCCTACCCCCAAACATCATATGTTTTCATGCCTCCATGACTTTTGTATATTTTTTCCACTTAGTCTAAAATAAAGTTGATGATTTCTCTGTAAAGACTTTTTTGAGCCATCCTAGTATAGTCAATGACACTATCCTTTATATCATCACTATCCTTCCACCGTACCTTCATTGCTACAGTCCTCAGATTTCTTTGTGTATAGGCCAAATGCTCATGAAACTGGAATTTCCTTTAGGGCAGGGAATGGCATTTATTTTTACCTCCAAAGAATCTCACTATAAACTCAATCAATACATATGTCTTAGGCTGTTAAGGCTGTTGTAGTAAAATACCTTATACTTGGTGGCTTAAAGAACAGAAATGTATTTTCTCATAGTTCTAGAGGCTCGAAGTTCCAACATCAAGTTCCATCAGGGTTTGGTTTCTAGTGAGAGCTCTCTTCCTGGCTTGCAGATAGATGGCCACCTTTTTGCTGTGCCCTCATGTGGCTGAGCCAGAGCATGAGCATTCTCTCATAAGGGCACTAATTCCATCATGAGGGATGTGATATTATATATATAATTTAATATACCTCTAAGTGTATTTCATTTTTGTACCTTTGATACATTCTTTTTTTTTTTTTTTTTAAGATTTTATTTATTTGACAGAGAGAAACATAGCCAGAGAGGGAACACAAGCAGGGGGAGTGAGAGAGGGAGAAGCAGGCTTCCCGCCGAGCAGGGAGCCCGATGTGGGACTCGATCCCGGAACTCCGGGATCATGACCTGAGATGAAGGCAGTCGCTTAACCAACCCAGCCACCCAGGCGCCCCCTTTGATACATTCTTAATAATGTATGCAAAAAGGTCAAAATCTGGGGTGCCTGGTGGCTCTATCGGTTAAGCATCTGCCTTTGACTCAGGTCACGATCCCAGGGTCCTGAGATTGAGCCCTGCATTAGGCACTCCACTCAGCAGAGAGTCTGCTTCTCCCTCTCCCTCTGACCCTCCCCTCTGCTTGTACTTTTACACATTCTCTCTCTCTCAGATGAATAAGTAAAAAAAACAAACAACAAAAAAAAACGTTAAAAAAAAGGTCAAAATCTTAAATTTGTACTATCCTTTGACAGTATTTCAAAAGTGTGTTTTCTAAATATTCAGCCTTGCAGCATGCTGGCTTGAAAACGACCTTAAAGAGAGAAATAATAACTTTCTAATAAAAAAATTGAAGTCATCTAGTCAAACCTGAGAAACAGAAAATAGAATGACAGCGCACCTGGGTGGCTCAGTTCGTTAAGCATCTGCCTTCTGCTCAGGTCATGATCCCAGGGTCCTGAGATCGAGCCCCATGTTGGGCTCCCTGCTCAGTGGGGAACCTGCTTCTCCCTCAGCCTGCTGCTCCCCTGCTTGTGCTTGCACTCTGTCAAACAAATAAAATCTTTTTTAAAAAATTAAAAATTAAAAAAAAGAAAATAGAATGGTGGTTGTTAGGGCCAAGAGGGAGGGGGAGTTGGATTTAGAACTTCAGTTTTAAAAGATGAAAAGGTTCTAGAGACCCGTTGCATAACAAGGTGCATATGGTTAATACTAGTAAACTACACACTGAAAAATGGTTTAAATGACAAATTTTATGTTATATGCTCTTTTACCACAACAAGCAAGCAAACAAAATTGGTATATATAATTCTGTGCCACCCAGTTTGGGAAATTATAATTGTCAGTGAAATTTAGGAAAGAAGTATCATCACACTGGTAAAGTTCTTGAGATTTTAAAAATAAAGTATTTAAATATAGAGATTGAACAACTCTCCTCCCGGTTGCTATTTTTCCCACTCACCAGTCTCTCTCCAGACTTGGGATGAAGTTTAAGGCACACAGCTTTGTCTGCTTCTTTTCCCCTTTATTTGCAGTAGCTGTATGTTCTCTTCGATATTTATTGTTTTGAGTCACCAATCTGGGTTCGTATCACTTTATTATGGGATTTTTGATGGTACTCTTAAGACAAAAGGCACTTTTTGTTTTTGTTGCTGGTGCTGTTTTTTTTCACACCAAGTATCTTTTTTTTTTTTTTTAAAGATTTTATTTATTTATTTGACAGAGAGAAACACAGCGAGAGAGGGAACACAAGCAGGGGGAGTGAGAGAGGGAGAAGCAGGCTTCCTTACGAGCAGGGAGCCCGATGCAGGGCTCGATCCCAGGTCTCCGGGATCATGACCTGAGTCGAAGGCAGTCGCTTAACCGACTGAGCCACCCAGGCGCCCCTCACACCAAGTATCTTAAGCTCAAATAATTTAGCACTGGGGGACCACTATGAGGGAAGTATGCCCGAGGCTAATGTGAATCCAAGAAAAGAAGAATCAAGAGGAAGTAAAAAATTAAATCTTGATGATATCTTTTGAGCATCTGGCTTTAAACGTGCATCATCTTGGCTTTATCACTGGAATTATGTGACCTAGAAAATTCTATTTATCGCTTAGGCCATTTTAATACTTGGATTTCTATCACTTGCAGTACAAAGAAACTTGACTAATATGGATTCTGTAGGATGCAATATTTCTGCATTCTTAAAATGCATTTCTCCCATTATCTAGTTCAAGTTGGATTCTGTAGTATTGTACAACCTTAGAGTCCCAAGTGATATAGACATCAATACCAGAAGTGGGGTCACTGTTTCAGATCATCAGAGAAAATGCAGAACTAGCTGAACTGTGGCTTGGTGGGGGGTTGGGGAAAGTACAGATTCCTGCCTTGTAGGGTGAGAAATTTAAGATTTTGTATGTTGATCCAAAGCAATTGAAACACTATATTCTTAAGTTTCTTGGGCTCAAGGCATATGCTAGGAAGGATAAAACTTTAGAAAATTTAGTAGCAAAATGTCAGTGGGTCAGTCTGTCAGTTACCACTCTATTAATTCGAAGTTCCAAATTTATTCTCTTTGCTTGCTGTGTGGAAATAGATCTGGGCCCTTAAATGTTTTTCTTTGCCAGCTGGCACAATAATAGGTCTTTCCAAAAGAGGGCACTAGAGAGAAATTGCCAGAGGAAAAGGGTTTTGTTTCCTACTTCTGGTTGGCTTGCTTCCCATAGCGCAGAGGGCCAACCCCAGCTTCCGCAGTGCGCTATGCCCTGCAGCACGTGCCAGAACCATCTTCCTCCAAAGTCCCCTTGGGTGGTTTTGCGACAGAATGCCTCCATGAGACATGCCTCTGTGAACAGCTTTCCCTTGCATCCTAGGGGATATATTTCCAGCCAGTTCTACCAGCATGATACCACAGAGACTTCTCTGCCATCTGGTGAACCACAGCTAGGTCCTTTCCAGCAAGATCTGGATCTCTATCCTACTGGTGGTGGGTACTCTACTTCAGCTCTCTTTTATTTATTTATTTATTTTTAAAAAATACGGAATACTTCGTGAATTTTCATGTCATCCTTGTGCAAGGGGCCATACTAATCTCAGTATGGTTCTAATATTAGGACATGTACTGCTAAAGCAAGGATTTGAGCCTATATTCTTCATGGTCCTCTTTACTTCTTATACCAATTCCCTATTAGAGTGGGAAAAAAATTATATTAAAGTTTCTCTGGTCAAATTACTGTGTGATTTCTCTCTCTGGTTTGTACCCAGACTGATACATCAGATTATGCTAATTTTTCCTGAGTACCTTCAATAGGTACAACAAAAAATGTGCATGTACCCATCAAGATTTTCCTGAATGTGAGCAGAAAAAAAGGAGGAGTTGGGAACTAATAATGCAGGGGTCCAAATCAGGGCAGATCGAAGTGCAGAGAGGTCAAGTTCTCTGACTCGCTTCATCTTCTCTGTGTAAGACTGAAATGCTGACTGAGAAAGTGGGAGATCCTGTCAACTACAATGGGGTGGGATTAATGGAGAATGTGGGGTACCCTGATACACGGGGACACACTACAGTGCCTCATACTCCTGACAAACAGGATGACACTGCCATTGCAAACTACACTGGCTTGGAATTCAGTTTGGGGGCAGGGTGCTATTCTAGAGGAGAAAGAAGAGTTCTCTGCCAGCCCAGACAGTTTCTTTACCCACACTGTCCTGAAATAAAGGTTGTCAAACAGAGTGCACTGCATTTGTGTGGATCCCAGAGTTGCTGCTATTGAACAGAAAATCTATGAGTTATAGCCCAGCTTTGGCTCTTCCACTGAGCAGCCATGCTGACCTGATAAAGTTTTTGGTGTTTAATTTTATTTTTTTTTATTTTTTTTTTTTTAAAGATTTTATTTATTTGACAGCGAGAAACACAGCGAGAGAGGGAACACAAGCAGGGGGAGTGAGAGAGGGAGAAGCAGGCTCCCCGCCGAGCAGGGAGCCCGACGTGGGACTCGATCCCGGGTCTCCGGGATCACGACCTGAGCCGAAGGCAGTTGCCCAACCAACTGAGCCACCCAGGCGTCCCTTTGGTGTTTAATTTTAGAAAGTTGACATAAAATAAAACCTGATAAGCAGGTGACTGTGGTTTTATAGAATTTGTAGCACAAGCAAAAACCAAACTATGGAATAGGGCTGTGATGTGCTGAAATCAATGGCACAGAATATCCTAATTCCTTAGATGGCTTCAGACCATTTTTGCACCCCAACCAGTTAACAAATGAATTGCAAATGAAATATGCCTCTCTTCTTTCCCCAAACTGGTTGTTTACTTTAATGTCCTTTTAGGTGTTCCCTTAGTGACAGGAATGATTCCAGCAGGCAATATCAGAGAGCCATATTAGTGATAACAGAATTCTCACCAATGCCAATTCAACCAAATGATGCCAATGAGATTAAGTGGTTTCTCAGTTTCACCTCATTAACTCTGGCCAGCAGCAAATGGTACATATCCTATGACTTCTTCCCCTCTCTCCATGTTCTCTCTCTCTTTTTTTTAAAGATTTTATTTAGGGACACTTGGGTGGCTCAGTTGGATAAGCAACTGCCTTCGGCTCAGGTCATGATCCCGGAGACCTGGAATCGAGCCCCACATCAGGCTTTCTGCTCGGCGGGAAGCCTGCTTCTCCCTCTCTCACTCCCCCTGCTTGTATTCCCTCTCTGGCTGTGTCTCTCTCTGTCAAATAAATAAATAAATAAGTCTTTTAAAAAATTCAAAATAAAAAAAAATAAAGATTTTATTTATTTGACAGAGAGAAACACAGCTAAAGAGGGAACACAAGCAGGGGGAGTGAGAGAGGGAGAAGCCGGCCTCCCACTGAGTAGGAAACTCAATGCTCTGACTCCAGGATCATGACCAGAGTCAAAGGCAGATGCTTAAGGACTGAGCCAACCAGGCGCCCATCTCTCCATGTTCTAAATGAAAGTTTGCATAATAGTGGTATTTGCTCTGCATTGTGGTACATAAGAGGTAGTTTATAGGGATTACATTTATGATTTAGTTTAAGGCTATAGGATCATGAGATATTACAACTGGATCAGAGTAAGACTCAACTAAAGGAATAAATAAATTATTTAAAATAAATTGTGAGACACTGGACTGGAAAAATAATGGTCTCATGACATTGCCTCTAGGAATATAGCTGGAAGGTACTTTGGATTGCATCCTTCTGAAGAAGTATGTGTATGTATTGAGGAGGAATGGCTGGGATAATTGAATGTTAGGTATACAAAGAAAAGTATAGGGGCACCTGGGTGGCTCAGTTGGTTAAGCGACTGCCTTCGGCTGGGGTCATGATCCCAGAGACCTGGGATCAAGCCCTTCATCGGGCTTCCTGCTCGGCGGGAAGCCTGCTTCTCCCTCTCTCACTCCCCCTGCTTGTGTTCCCCCTCTGGCTGTGTTTCTCTCTGTCAAATAAATAAAATCTTAAAAAAAAAAAGTATATATTTCTGCTGGAGATTTCTTTTATTTCTCTAAAAATCCGGCTTTGTTTGCTTTGTAAAACTGGTGTCAGGCTTTTGTCTCCACTGTTATGCTAGAATTAATCTTGTTATAGTTGCCTTTATCCAAGCTATGTTCCCAGAGGATGTTGATAAAGGTGTGAAGTAAAAGGGGGTGGGGGGAGGCCAGAGAGGAGAAAAGAAAAAGAGAGGTTTTAACTTTAAATTTCATATTTCTCTCAAAGATGAAAAAAACCCAGTAACATCAAAGAAAAGTTGAAATGTAAGTTAATTTGTTGGACTCTACTGGCATTTCTGGTCTAATCTATGGCTCTGTGTCCTAGAACAGCATAGTTTAGTCCATGAAACAATTTCAGCTGCTTTCAAAATACCTGTTTCATTTTTGGTTTGGTTTCTCTACTGACTGGCTTTCTCTGCTGGGGCAAAGGAATAGGGTGTGGTCCATCATGTTAATATACCTTCTAAGGTAAGGCACTAATAGAGACTGACTAGAATAGAGGGATCTCAATTCAACCTTCTTGGGAGAGAGTGTAACTGGCATAGGTTGGTACTATATCCCCTCTATTTTAATCAATTGTAGCATGGAAGCTATAGGATATTCTATAGGATAAATAGGGCCACTAGGGGTAGAAATAGGAATATTAGTAAAAATGATAGCTGTCCAATAGTACATAAAATACTGCTGATAGGAAATTAAATGTTTTGAAATAGCATGAAAAATGCATATTCATAATGACATTTATGAAAAGAGTTGAAATGTAACCGTCCCAAACTGGGGTGGACTCAAAAAGGGTAAATTCCCTTATTTTCCATACTTGATATTATTAATCTTACTTTTAAGTTTTTGTTTGTGTTAATTTGTAGACTTTTGAGGAGAGGATTTAAACTCACAATGATGAGTAACTCAGTTCCTTCTCTCTGGGGAAGAGAAACCACTTCTGCAGTGTTTCATCCTCCTTTTCTTCCTATTTCCTCCTAAAGTGTTGATTCTGTTAGAAAAATCCATCGGAGTCCAATCAGGAAAGAGAGCTCTCAGTTAGTAGTTCAAAAGAGGGCGTTTAATATGGAAAATAATTACAAAGATGTCAGGGGAACTGAAAGACTGCATGTGACAGCGAAGCAAACACAGAAGCCACTGAAAAAAGGCAGGGACTGCCTAGCAGGCTTTGGGACCTGAGAGGGAAGCGTGGTTTTCCAGAAGTTGAAAACATCGAGGAACTGAAGCTACAGCCAGAAGCAGAGAGAGGGAGAAATGCCTTTGTTTCTTCCTTTTAGTGTCTCACCAGTGCCTGCCACTGGCTGAATATAGCCTGAAGTCAGTTCGCAAGGGAAAATGGGAAACCGTCTCTAAGGGTTAGCTCCAGCAATACACACCAGAAGAGGTGACAGGTAGGGAAATAGATCTGATGGTCAACCAGCTAATGTTTGGCTCAGATACTTTGAGTTACAAGTAATAAAAGAGCCAACTGAGAATGCTTTCAAGTAGAAAGGCTTAACCTGAGGTAGGACAGTTTCAAGGTTAATTGGATTATTAAAATGGCTCAACTACATTAAGGACCTGCATTCCTTCCATCTTGATGCTCTGCCATGATCAGCATATTGGCGATTCTTTGACTTGTTCTTTTCGTGGTTTTGTAATGATTGCAGAGTCCCAGGCAGCACAGATGATCAAGAAAACATTTAGATGTAGCATGGAAGTGTTTATTCCTGTTTGTTTTTTAAATCAGTGAAGAAAGGCACTTGCTGAAGTCCCTCAGAAGAATTCCCCTCACACACTCTTGTCATAACTGAATCATATGCCCAGGTTTAAAATACTGGCAAGAAGAAATGACCCATTCAGGTTGGTTCATCTCAATCATGGTATTTCCCCTTGAGCTGGGCATGTCCTTCCAAAGAACATAGCCAGGAAAAAAAGAAAAGATACCTGAACAAATGCGTGCGCACACGTGCATGCGCGTATGTGTAGTGTGTTGGGGTGAGGTGGGGAAAAGAGGAAATTTGGATTAATTTTTCAGGAATGTAAATAATGTTGCTCTTTTTTTTTTAAAGAACATTTCCAAAACAGGCTTAAACAGTTAAATTATATGCCTTCAGCAAATAGGTTATTTATGTACATGGTTAGGACTAATGTTAAAAATATTTAACAACTGGAACCAAATGGGCACTGGCCATCCAGGACAGACTATTGCCCAGTCAGAATAGGCAAGTTGAAAAGGACTAGCAGAACTATACTGGTGCAAACCAGCTGAAAGTTGACACTGCACATGGTACCAATTAAAAAAGATACCAAAGGGTAGACAGAGAAACATGAGCCTCCCTCCCATTACATCCCTCCGCTTCCCAGTTCACTTCTTCAAAGGAAAGCAACC